>CAUYRH010029184.1:0-38989 GCA_963574655.1 Perodicticus potto | reverse complement strand
GGTACAGATATCTTTATTGTGGTGTGATTTTTGGTCTTCTGGATATATACCTAGTAAAGGAATTATAGGATCGAATGGCAGATCTATTTTTAGATCTCTAAGTATTCTCCAAACATCCTTCCAAAAGGAATATATTAGTTTGCATTCCCACAGATTTTATTAATTATTAGATTATGTCTACTGTTGCAATACCATTTATTGAATAAACCAACATGTCTCCAGTTGATTTAAAAAAAAAAAAAAGAAAGAAACATCTAGAAAATGTCTCAGGAAGTACTCTTTTGCACCTTCTGTCCTAAACCCTATACAGTATGTGTTAAAAAAAGGAAAACGAAAAGAAAATATGGTCTCCAAAAGAAAGGCTCTTCTCCAAGCACTGAAATGCTGTGCTAATAACTTCACCTTAAAATGGATATTATATTTTATAGTGTAAAAAATGCATTTCCTCATTTATTTAAGGTGGATGACCAAGGTATTAGTGTCCTCTTACAAATAGGAATGTTAAGCTTCCAAAAGGTGCACCAGCAATTTGTTTCAGGTAGAAAAACAGGAAAACACAACATTCAACTCAGTTCCTGACTTGGGGGAGAGACACACCACAATTTTAGATTTGTTCCAAAAACTAACATAATTTATCATACCTGATAAAAGCCCAATAAGGAGCATCAACAGCCAGCCAGAAAAAGCATCACTCACACTGTGAATTAAGGCCCATGTTGACTCTTTGCTTTTATTGGTAATCTAGGGGAGAATGAGAACACATTTGTAAACTACACACACCCTTTTTTCACATCAAAATTGCTCAACAAAGAAATACAAAGACAAATCACTTAGGAACAGAACCCAATTTAGTTACTCTTCACAGAATCTTTAGCTAAACCAATTTCCCCAAGAACTTTGAGGTTTACTAAACCTCACCTTCATTTATAGGCAGGAGTGTCCAACCTTCAGCCCATGGGTAATCAGCTTTTGTTAGTGTTTGTGTATTTACTGTGCAGCCTAAGACAACTCCTGTTCCTCCGATGTGCAGCAAAGGGGAAAAAAAGTTGACACCCCTGAATTCTACAGTATTGCAATGCTAACAAGTACCTTATTAGGGCTTTCTCATTTAGTTGTTCATTTCTTATAGTATCAACTGTTTTATTTATCACAGTGATCTTTTTCTGTCCTGGACAGCAGATATTCCAAGGATGATATCTTGACTCATAGCAAATAGTTGCATTGTTTTTCAAAGGATAAACAAACATAGGCTCATTTAAGTGAGGAAAGTACAGTTTGAAGTTTACTACCTGGGGGCTGTGTTTCAGGCCAGGCAAATTCCAAGACTTGATCCCCCAACAAAGCCCTAACTATACACTGATCATAGATATTAAGTGGTATCAGTGATACATCTCTTTCATTTTCAAACACCTGCTAGCAATATCTAAGGCTATCAGGAGGTACAGAAAGCTTTATCTTTTAGGCTCTAGCCTTGTCAATTTAACCCTCTAGTACCCACATTTTTTCTTTTCTAAGTAATGTTGATCTTTTTTTAGGATTTCAAGTACTAATTAACTCCATTTTATTTTTTTTTGAAAAATAAATTTATTTGAGGTTAATGTGAGGATACGAACAACCAGGTCAAAATATTTTCATTTTTGTTAGGTAGAGTCCCACGTGTGGTTACAGGGTAGGGGGGTGGCACACCTTTTGTGTGTGGGACATAACCACAAGATAACCCCATTTTAATTGTCAATAATTTTGAAAATAACCTGTCCTTAATTTCTGTATTCTTTGCAAACACATTTTTAATTTTTAATTCTTATGGATACATAATAGTTGTACATATTAATGTGGTAATGTGATATTTTGAAACAATCATACAATTGGTAATGTCACTTTTTTTTTTTGAGATAGAGTCTCACTTTGTCACCCTCTGTAGAGTGCTGTACTGTCATAGCTCACAGCAACCTCAAACTCTTGGGCTCAAGTGATTTTCTTGCCTCAGCCTCCCAAATAGCTGAGACTACAGGCACCCGCCACAACACCCAGCTATTTTTAGAGACAGGGTCTCACTCTTGCTCGGTCTAATGCCCACATTTTTTTTTTTTTGTGAGACAGAGTCTCACTTTGTCACCCTTGGTAGACTGCCTTGGCATCACAGCTCATAGCAACCTCAAACTCTTAGGCTCAAGTGATTCTCTTACCTCAGCCTCCCACGTAGTTGGCACTACTAGCACCTGCCACAACACCTGGCTATTTTTAGAGATGGGGTCTCGCTCTGGCTCAGGCTGGTCTCGAACCCATGAGCTCAGGCAATCTACCAGCCTCAGCCTCCCAGAGTGGTAGGATTACAGGCCTGAGCCACCATACCCAGCCCTAATGTCTGCAAGCTCTGTCAGTGGTACTTCCCTCTTCTTTGTGCCTCTATTTTTTTAATCCTTTAAATAGTGTCTTGGTCGCTCCACTTTTATCTACAGCAACATCCCAAATAATAAATTATTATAAAAATTCAAAAGCAGTTTTAAAATTCATTTTGACCTATGACTCTAAATTTCCAATTTCTGTGTTGAAAATGAATGAGTTATAATTTTCCGTGTGACATTGTTTCCTTTCTGATTAAGAATAGTTAATGCTTAAAAAGCCCCCTTGGACCACTTGATTAAGCACCTTCTAATTGGTTTTGGATTGTTTGTCTCAGATGCAACCATTAAAATAAAGAGAAATGCACCCTTGTCACATCACAGGTGACTTTCATAATTTGAATAACATGTTAACTATACAACTGATGACAAACTGTACCGATAGCAGAAATCCTAAAGCCTACCTGATGGATTGTTATGATAGAAGGAATACATGTGTATGTTCCCAAATGGCAGAAATCTTAAGAAAAACATAGAATGCTTTCTAGAGATCACATTCTGCAGGTGTGATAAGAAAACTCAGTGGAATCACCACAAACCCAAGGATTAGGAAGGAATTTCCCAAAACCTGTACCTGGAACAACTTGACTCCTGGGTTCAGGTGGTCGTGAGAAAACCAGGCAGGGGTTGGGAAAGGCTTAAGAATGAAAAAGCAATCTCCACCTGACTGCTCATGAGATTTGCTTGGCTCTCAGAGGAGGAAATCATGACCTCAGGAGAGAATGGGGTCAGCTTAAAAATTACCCTTTAAAAAATTTGGAGTCCAAGCAGAAATAGTAAGAAAAAGTAATAATACCTGCTTGTGAATTGAAAAAGTGAGTCATCAGAGGACCACCTACTTTGAATCTCAGGGGCTGGACATCTATCTACCTTTTTAATAACCTTCCTGTGTGGCCCTTACACAAACTAGAAATTGTGATGCCCTAATTGAAATGATTCAGAGCAGTAAGTTAAAGGCAAGTGACTAGCAGACTGATTTGAGAAGTTTCCACAGCACTGTGAAAAAAGAAAAATGGGAAATTCTCTTGCTGAATTCAAAAGAATTTTTGCCATAGCCATAAGTACTGTCTATTACCTATCACACTAAATTAACATCCTTAATTTGAATTTAATTGGTCTCATGGTTTTATTGGAGTTGAATGCATAAGTTTACTTTGGTTTTATGGTTGTTCAAGAGCTATAATCACAACTAGTTTATCCTACATGCTTTAGTAAATAAATGCTTGGGCTCTGAGAATATTTTCTTTTATTCGTTTATTAGTTTTAGAAATCCTGCATCAAGGGAAAACCCATAAAAAAGGAGATGAGATGAAAAAGGAAGATCTTTGACATTTATTTTGTCACCCTCTTCCAAGTTTGTTTAAACCTCTCCACAGAGACTTTTATACACTTATTTCAGGGATGTGTAAGGACCCTTTTCAACTATTTACTATAGGAAGGTAAATCATCATTAATTATAATTTTCTTTTAAAAATTAGCATAAAAGTCATATATGCAAGCTAACTTTAAAAATAAATTAAAACATGAAACCCTATGTTGCCGACAGAAACCAGATTCATCTATATCTCGGGCTAAAGAAAGAAAAGAATAGAAAAAAACATATATCTTCAATTTCTCCCCCTAGTGTTTCTTAACCGTCATTCATGTACCATCTTTTGTCTTACCTCTCGGTGCCTATCCCGATCTCGAGACTTCTCTCTCACCCAATCAATTGTATTGAAATCATCATAGGTCCCTACACCAGGAATTGGCTCCTCCAAGAAGTCCATGATCCTATTTGAAGAACCTATTCCTCCACCATTGTACGACTTGTCCTCTGTATTGAATAGGAAACAGACATTAGTACTTAAGATACTCTTAACATTTTTTTTTTTTTTTGAGACAGAGCCTCAAGCTTTCACCCTGGATAGAGTGCCGTGGCATCACAGCTCACAGCAACCTCCAATTCCTGGGCTTGAGCGAGTTTCCTGCCTCCGCCTCCCAAGTAGCTGGGACTACAGGCACCCGCCACAACACCCAGCCATTTTTTGGTTGAAGCCGTCATTGTTGTTTGGCGGGCCCGGGCTGGATTCGAACCCGCCAGTTCAGGTGTATGTGACTGATGCCTTAGCCCATTGAGCCACAGGCGCCGAGCCACTCTTAACATTTTTAATACCTTCTTTCTGAGCTCCCAAACTATCATAAGACTATATTTAGGGAGTACTGATAAAGCAACATAATCACTGGGTGGGAACATCCAGCACATTCACAGGTTATTGTGGTTTAGGCACAAAATAGTGAGTAGCTAAAGGCAGTGTGAATAGAAAGGGACAGAAGAGAGCGACAGTACAAAGAGAAAAGACAGGAATTGCTGCACAATGAGAAAGAATTTATGAAATCAAAGACAAGAAGGAGCTTGGAGCAGCTTAGGCATTTTCAGTTTATAGAAGGGAGACAAATGAGTCAAAGAACCATCTTACATTTATAAAGCAGTAATTCAATCCTATGAGGTAGCTTTTGCCTGATGGGGAACTCCAAAGAAAGCATATCAACCTCTTCAAGAGTTAAGCTGGCGGGGATCGGCACCCGTGGCTCAGTGGTTAGGGCACCAGCCACATGCACCAGGGCTGGTGGGTTCAAACCCAGCCAGGGCCTGCTAAACAACAATGACAACAATAACAAAAAATAGCCTGGCGTTGTGGCAGGTGCCTATAGTTCCAGCTACTGGGGAGCTGAGGCAAGAGAATCGTTTAAGCCTAAGAGTTTGAGGTTGCTGTGAGCTATGATGCCAGGGCATGGTACTCTATTGAGGGTGACATAGTGAGACTGTCTCAAAAAAAAAAAAAAAAAGAGTTAAGCTGGCGAGAAAGTACAGATTTCCCTTCAGTAGGTCTAAGACTTGATCCTTGATGTAATGGGCTTGTAGGAACTCTTTATGTCAGAACAGTCTAAGTTTTACAAACAGAGACTTAAAGAACAGTGCATGGCTCAGTGATGACATGTCATCTAGAATGAACATATCCATTTGCCACCTATCATACTCCCTTTATCTGCTTCTCTTTTGACACTTCTATACATATTACAACTACTTAATGCATATGCTTTATCTTCCTTTCTAGACTATAAACTCTTTGCTAATAGCCCTACATCTGATTCAACATTGCCTTCTCCACAGTGAGAAACACATATTCAAGACTTAATAAACATTGGCTGAACTAAAATTTGTTTGATGAATGGAGAGGATCAGAGAGAAAATTTTAAACTCACAGGTCATATTCATTCACATAAGGCTTAACAAACTTGATCAAAATATTTCTGCAAAGTCATCTGATAGAACAATATTTTGCTATTAAACACAGAACGTAAACGTATTGAAGAATTTATGCAAATGTACACTGCGAAAATAATGCCTTCATTTAATTCACCCAGCCAAAGCTCACATTTGCAGCACCAACCTTGGCAGGGACAAGGCTTCAACCAGACTGTTTGGTAATGAATCCTTTTGCAGAGAAGGCCTAAGTAGGCCTGTGCTGACTCCCTCTTCTCCCATCTGTATTCCCATCTTCACCATAACAGACAAACTATAGCAGTCTCAAGTGGTAAATTTGAAGGAATACCCCAAGGTGTACCTGGTTTACTAACTGTAAGTCTTCTAAAAACCTATGTCCGCAGACCTTTCACGAGCAATGTGCACATTTGAAAGGAAAAGCTCTGCAGAGTCCAAATCATCTGGAGGGTGGAGGTGGGGCGGGGGTGGAGTGGAAAAGGTGAACAAGTTAATCTTAAAACCCCAAACCAAAGTCCTTTCCATATCTTCACTCCTACCTGGCTGTAAAATGGATGGCTGCTGAATCACCAGCCCAGCATTTCCTATAATGTCAGTGTCATAATGATAAAGATGAAAGCTGGTATGTTGCTTGAAAGCTTAGAGGGGAAAAACCAAGTAGGAAATGAGGGAGAAACAGAATAAAGTATGTGTGTTGGGGGCAGGGGGCAAGCCATTTCAATTCTCTAGTCAAATGCTGACATGAACAAAGGACACCAAACAACTAGAAATTTACTTTTTAAGGCAGGTTACTGCTTCAATTGAATTTGCTCTGGTGTAAGAGTTCTCCTTTCAGGAGGGGGATAAAAAGATTTTGTGAAACTGATTTTTAAAAGCATCTGATAGTTACCTAATGTTACACTATATATCAAACGAGGCCCCCAACTTTAAGGATATTAAGGCAAAACGAAGCTCTGCAACAGCTCTCTAGCAGGAAAGAAAGAATCCTATTACATCACTAGGTAACATGAGCACCACATCATCCTTCTTTGTAGTCAGGTCTCCGGTTAGAAATGCAATTGTCAGGCCACTCTCAAAGAGCAGGCAGTGATTAGAATCCTACAACAGACTGCTTGTGATTCTCCAGACCCCCTGCTCCCGGGGGGCATGCTTTAGTCCTTGGTCAGGCTTACCTTCAATCAGTTTTCTTTTTTTCTGCCTCTAGGAAGAAATAACCTTGGCAGCCTGCATTTGGTCATTTAGGTTGAAGAGCTTTCACTCTGAAATGCTTTAGAAGGGCACTTGCTGCATTCTCTGCCTTTCACAGCAACAAACGCCACCTAAAGAACCACCAGTGTTCCCGGGCGGTCAGAATGTGATGTCACTGTTAGAATCACGTGACCAGACCCTTGGACCAGCCTTGGAGAAAGGAAGATTTTTAACCCGACAGGGAAGCCTTAAAGATGTAGTCTCATCTAAACAAATGCTATCAAATTGGGGGTAGGTAAGTAAGCTCAGAAAACTGGGGTGCAGACAAGTCTTAGTCTTCAGTCCTCATTTAGCAGAAAGTCCAAGAATTCTAAGTAGAAATATCCCCAGGCACTTAGAGTTACAGGAGTCCTAAGCAAAAAAGGGAGAGAAGCAAATAGAAAAGGCTTTTTAAAAAATGCTCTGGATAACAATAACATGGATAAAATCTCACTAACGTAATGAGTAAAGAATAACAGACCAGCATATAACGTTAATTATTTTATTCCTATAAATTCAAAAACAGGCAAGCCTAGATAATATCATTTTAGGATACAAATGCATGTGATTACATTAAGAGAAGAGAAGCAAAAAAACGATAAAAGTAAAGACAGGAGCTACCCAGAGGAGAGGGCTGCCATCTGGAGGAGCACATGGCAAGGGCGGGGCTTCTAGAATGCTGGCCATTTTTCTTGATCTTGGAAGTGGTTATGTGAGTGTTCACTTTAAAGTTTAAACATGTTTTATGTCTCTTTTCTGTGTATGTATTATAATTAAAGAAAAAATGAAAAACTGAACTACATATGATCTTCTATATAAGGTCAGTTCTTTAATAGCACATAGTCACTTTGAAAATCTAAAGTACAGTCAAGAAAATAAGTTGTTTCTTAGTTGTGGTGCTCTACCCAGAAAGCACTGTCAACTTTGATATCCATTAATATAACCTGGGTGATAGTAGCTAATTCAGCCCTGACAATAAATTCACTATGATGTTTCCATTGTTTTAAAGGCTTTCCCGGTTTCAGCTTTACTATGAAGGCTATTTTTAAACAGGTCTTAATTAATTATGCAGTAAAGCCAGTCCAGTAAAGAAGAATAAAATTGCTGTCTCTCAACTCCAGAAAAGAACTTGCAGGGCAGCCACTGTTTTTTTTTTTTGGCCGGGGACTGGGTTTGAACCTGTCACCTCCAGTATATGGGGTCCACGCCCTACCCCTTTGAGCCACAGGCACCACCCTAGGGCAGCCACTGTTAAAGATTAACCCAGTCACAGTGTGCTCTAATAATCAGATTCTAAGTATAAGGCTTTGAGATGTTTTTACTCTCATCAATATTCTTAAGACTTGATGCATCCTACAATGTTAATACAACAAAACCTTATGAAATGTAAGGCACTGCATGAAACCTGTATGCTTTGAGCTACAAGGTTGTAAAAAGCAAAGGCCATGTGTGGCCCAAATATGACTATCTTATGTGATTAAAGTATTAGAAAAGGATGTACATCTTACCCAACCTCTTAAGCCTCCTTCAGAATTTTCTTTATTAAAAACCATGATTTTAACTGTATTATCTAAAACCACTACAGAATTCACTTACATTATCCAATCTGACTTACGTTATTATATTATTTCACACATTAGTAGCTATAGTATTTAGCAGTCAATTTAGTAAAGATACTATCTTTTTGGGGGGCAGTGCCTGTAGCTCAGTGGGAAGGGTGCTGGCCACATGCACCAGGGCCAGTGGGTTAGAACCCAGCCCTGGCCTGCTAAAAACAAAAAAATAGCCAGGCGTTGTGGTGGGCACCTGTAGTCCCAGCTACTCAGAAGGCTGAGGCAAGAGAATCGCTTAAGCCCAAGAGTTTGAGGTTGCTGTGAGCTATGATACCACTTCACTCTACTGAGGGCAACAAAGTGAGACTCTGTCTCAACTTTTTTAAAAAATGATACTATCTTTTTTGGTATTTAAAAAATGTATAGTTATATGAATTACATAGCTGGTGCTGTGTATTAACTTTTAGTAAAAGTTTAAGTATTTTTCAAGTATTCTATCAGCACTACGAGGAGGGACATTTTTTTTTTTTAAAGGACAACTTTTTTTTTTTTTATTAAATCATAGCTGCGTACATTAGTGCAATCAAGGGATACAATGTGCTGGTTTCAAATACAATCTGAAATGTTTTCATCAAACTGTTTAACATACCCTTCATGGCATTTTCTTAGTTATTGTATGAAGACATTTGTATTCTGCATTTAGTAAGTTTCACCTGTACCCTTCTAAGATGCACCATAGGTGTGGCCCCACCAAACACCCTCCCTCCACCCCAACCTCCCCTCTCCCCTCCCTTCCCATATTCTTGTGCTATAATTGGTTATAGCCTTCATGTAAAACCTTTAAATTAGCTTCATAGTAGGCCTAAGTACATTGGATACTTTTTCTTCCATTCTTGAGATACTTTACTAAGAAGAATATGTTCCAGCTCCATCCATGTAAACATGAAAGAGGTAAAGTCTCCATCTTTCTTTAAGGCTGCATAGAATTCCATGGTATACATGTACCACAATTTATTAATCCATTCATGGGTCGATGGGCACTTGTCCCAGCCCTCTTTTTACCCTGCTGCCCACTCGCTGCCACCGGCCAGGATGCTGCCACCTGGGGCTGGCGAGTCTCACGCTGAAAAGCCTGTTCTGGTGACTTTGTGCCCATAGAGCAACAACATGGACATGTTCCCCACACAGAGATGAAGCGTTTAAATGCAGGACGAGGAAGGAAAATCAGGCTTCCTGACGATGACTCCATTCTTCTCAGCCGGGCCTTGGTGACTGTAACTCATTTTTACAGATACAAACTGATGATCCCGAGGGGGGTGTTCCTGGAACTGACAGTCCCCACGGTGGGCTTCACTCACGGTGTCACACTGCTCCTGCGGTCTCGTTCCTGATGACTGGCATGCAGGGGAACACCATCGTCATGCTGAAACATGCATTGAAGGGGCCCTGGGGCCAGGTATTACCCAGGGGCTGCCTCATTTCACCTGCCGGGTTGCTGGGGAAAGGTGCCCCTCGGCCAGCACTATCCTGCAGGAACTTGGGCTGGAGACGGGTCCAGATGTCCCAAGAGCACGTGAGTCTCCAGCTTGTGACAGCTCAGGGTGGGAGGACGGCATCGTGTAAATGGAGAGAACCCACCTCAGAAGGACACCCACCCACCGGCGGGCACAGGTCTGAAAACAGCCCCCACTCTGTCCCTTCTTCCCGTGGGGCCTCCTGCAAACAGCCCGGCTCCCCTGGGGGTCCCCACACCCTGCAGGAAACTCAGCCACTGGGATGAGCTACCCAGGACCAGTCTCCCGAGCCAAGGACAGGCAGGAGTGGAGGAGCACAGGGGACAGTGCTGAGGGCACAAAAGCACCAGTGATGTGTTACTTTCCTACAGCTGCTGGAACTAAAAGGCCACAGATGGGGCCTTCGCCCACAGAAACACACGTGCTCCCGGCGGTAGGGGGCGGGGGCTCCTTGTGAGGCTCGAGTCTTGTCTGGGCCTCTCTCCAGCGTCTCTCCGGCCTCTGGTGTCGTTAGCTGCCCTTGACCTTCTCATCCAGCCTCTGCCTCCCTCTTCACACAGTGTTCTCCCTCCTGTGGGGGCCTCTGTGTCCAGATTTCTCCTTCTCATATGACATCAAAGGTATAATTATTCTGACACCTCTTTGAACAGCAAGGACGCCTTTGTCCAGGACTCTTGCAACTGGGGAGAGACTGAGCCTGACTCCAAACGCAGCACCGACATGGAGGGATTCCCAGTCAAGAAGCCAAGTGAGGGGAGGGGGAGCCACCAAGGGCGGGTCCCCCAGATTGACTCAGCAGAACTTGAGCTGTAACTGGGCTGAGCAGGCCAGACGGGAAGGGGCCTGGGAGAGAGGAGAACTCGGAGGAGACTGACCGAGTGTGGTCGAGGAGGGATACTGTCCTTGGCACTTCATGTCGGATGAAGGCCCATCTTAATGACCTCCTCTAGACCTGATGAGCTGCAAAGGCCCTATGTCCAGTAAGGTCACATTCACAGGTGCTGGGGTCAGGACTTCAGCATCTTTGAAGGGAACACAGTTGAACCTTAACAGAGGCCACCTAACTAGGATTAGCACTGGTGGCAAGTGAGGCTCTTTGGAAGGATTCTGACCTGGAAGTGTCCCAAGAAAGGCAGTGGAGGAAGAGGCCTTCTTCCCTCTCAGGCATGATCCCAGGGCAGGGCCCGGGGCACCCCATGCTCTTTGGGGGAGCCCAGCTGTGCTGACCCTGCAGCCTTTGTACGTGAGTCAGTCAGTCCTCAAGAGGGCACGTCCCTGTGAGACGGCCCCTGCAGTTGAGGGCAGCTCTCCTGGGGAGTGGGGGGCAGCTGAGAGCCCCCAGTAGCCACAACATACACTGGGGACAGGCCTCTGACCCGGCAAGGGGGCTGGGGAGGCCCCTCTGGGCAGAGCACCAGAGTGTTACCCAAGGGCACCACAGGAGAGGTGGTGCTGGGGGGCGCCCCCCGGCCACCCTGGCCTCACTGCTGGGAGCTGCCTGGCTCCTGCCCTCCCCAACCTGCCTGGCTCCGGAATCTAGGCTGCGAAGAACTAACACCCTTTAATGAAATCACACGACAGTGACAAAAGCCCTAATTTTATGTCTTCTTCATCCTCCAGCTGCAGCTGCGATGCCCTCAGGAGGTTTCCAAATGACCAAAAGCAATTTATGTGAGCTGAAAAGGAGCCGAGATCAGCAGCCTCCTCAGCAGGAGCCCCTCCGGCTGCTCAGAGCATTAGTTTGTGGCGTCCTGTGCAAGGCATTGTGGTGGTCCCAGGGTGGTGACCCAGCACCCAGGAGCAATTCCACGTGGCTTTAAATTAGAAGAAAGAAATAACTTGTTTTTTCTTCTGAGGTTGGGGAGGAAGAACTTTGTTTCAAAAAGACCTTGTTTGTTTATTTGTTTGTGTGTGTGTTTGTTTTAAACCCTCAAGGGGTTGCCTTAGAAATGCTACAAAATAACCTCTATGTTGGATATTTTGAAAAAAAGAAAAAGCAACACTCTGTGGTTATGTGGCAGAGGATAGGAGGCAGATGAAGAGATTTTATTAATTCCTTAAAAAATAGCTCTAACCCTAACTAGAAAGAAAAAAGTTTTTCATAAAGCAGAATGACCTTAAGTCTTTGGAGGATAGCATTTCTAGTTAACTTACAAAAATTCTTCACATACTTGTACTGCTTGGTTTCCATGGAAACCTAAAGAGGCTCTCTAGGATGCCTGGAGAACCTCTATTTTTATATTAACCCTTCATATCACAAACAAAGGGAAAAATGCACCGGGGAGGGTGAAGCGGGGGCACATGAGTCCCTGAGTGTGGTTTACAGGCTGCATGGCGCAGTCTGATAGGAGGACGCCCACACCAACAGCCACCGAAAACGGAGAGCAGACTGGGGTGTCTCTTCCCTCTAGGGCAAGACTCAGAAAAAGTAATTAACGCGGACATGGAGAAGCCTGTTTACACTTGTACCTGAAGTCAACTCCAGTTCCTAGAGCAGTGTTTTAATGCTGGCATAATTTTCAGCTCCACACTGAGGGGTTTGATCCTGGAGGCAGTGAGAAATGTGGGAAAGAGGGTTATTATTCCAGCTGTTCATTCAGGCGCACTCCCGCCCAATGCTGTGGGAGCCTCCCAGGGAGACCTCGGAGCCAGCAGCAGGTGCACAGAGGTTTTAGGACATAACCTCGGCCTGGATCTAAGCTGGGCCTCACCTGGGCCAGAGACTCTCCGTAGCTTTAAATCCAGGCTCCTTTCCTGTCTCAGAAAGGAAAAGGCGAAGTCAGAGAAAACAAATACCTCGGTGATGGCAGGTGTGACGCCAAGTAGCTTCGTTTGTATTTTAAACCCACCCCGCGCTGGGGGAGAGAGCCACAACAAAAACAGCAACAACGCTGGGGAGGTAATTCGAGTGGGATTTTCCAGGTCACATTTCCCCCCCAAATAAACCTATTTTAAAAATAATACGTGAATCAAACAGCAACAGGAAGCTGATGAAGCTAAATGTGAGCACCTGTTTTTTTCCTACACGAGAAACAAAAATAAACTCACTGTAATGAAAATCAAGTGCACAAAAATGATTGCCTAATTAATTGAATGCTGAACTGATTAGCTGGGCTTGGTAAATGTCTCTGCTGTCTTCCCTGTTGATTGACGTACAGGAAAAAAAAGACAGAATGACCCTGCTGGCCAGCTGAGGAAAGGCCAGAGGTGGGGCTTCAGGGCTGACTGGTCAAGTACTTCCTCTGATGAAGCGGGGACAGTGGCCTCCATGCCCAGCCCTGGCCCTGCCTTTCTCTGGTACTAAGAGGTGGTGGCTGGGTGGGGGCCAGCAGGTTGGGCTCAGTGTGATTCCCCAACACGTTGTTACGCTGCTGGAATTGTGGAAGATCTGTGGGCCCCTGTCCTGGTGAGCCCTCCCATGGCCGTAACCTCAGCCATTTGTGTGACATTGTTCCCCCACCAGACGGTGAGGGCCGGGACCACTGGCGTCTGCTTCCCCTGGCCCCTAACTTTATATTTAATGTTTATTCGGCGGCTGGTACACAGCGCTCCTTTCTGGAGGCTCCAGGGCACATTCCACCTCTTTTGCTTTTTTGGCTTCTGGAGGCCACCTGCATTCCTTGCCTGGGGACCTTCCCAGTCTTCAAAGCCAGCGACTTAAGCTGACCCTTCTCAGGCCACCTCCCTCTGACACCCTTCTCTATTGTAAGCACCTTTGTGATGACACGGGGCAACACAGACAATCCAGGATACTCACTGCCTCTCAAAATCAGCTGGTCACAGGCTCTGGTTCTATCTGCAGTCTTCACCTGCCCTCACCTTGACTGGTAACGTAGTCACAGGCTCCAAGGATCAGGACACAGACAGCCTCGTGGGGAGGGGGAACATTATTCTGCCAGCCACAGATACTAGAAAAAAGGGATTTCTTTTTTTTTTTTTAATTTTTTTTATTAAGTCATTTGTACACAGATCATGAATACATTTATGCCATTCAATGTGTTGATTATTTGTACAAATTGGAGTGCTTACATCCTACTAATCAACATAGGCTTTAGAAGAAAAAAAGCGGTGATTACATTGAGATGTCTTGTTCATGTCTGTGCTGTCCGCAGGGCCAAGCAGAGGGAGTTTCTGGCAGGTGTTGAGTTAATAAAGCCTGTGGCAGGGACCCACATCCGGCACTCAGCTATCACAAACGGCCACCTGTTCTGTGCTCCTAGTAGCACATGGAGTCATTGGAAGAGAGAGGCGACACAGAACCAAACTGCAACCCTCGGTAACCGTACCTAGCTGACACTCAGAGAGCGCTGCCCAGTCAGCAAGGTCTCCTGCAAGCCTGGACCCTTTCCCTAGTGGGTGGGAACTACTACTTTCATTTGCAGAAGGGGAAATGGAAGTTCAAAGACGTTGAGTAACTCACCCAAGATCTAACAGCCAGTAAGTGCCCTGGCCGTGTCTTATTGACCCACTTCTGTACACCCCTCACCCTGCCACACAGCTCGCTCTGGGCAGGAGATAGAACATCAGCCAAGCTTTGTTGCATGATAGGGACTGAAATGTCTGCAGGGGAGAGCCATCATTTTCAGTGTTAGGGAAAGTCCATGGCAGGGAATAGCTCTGATTGGCTGGAGGGGACACCTGTATCCAGGCAGAGACCCCAAGGGCTCCCTGTGCTGCCTCCCCCTGCCATCTCTGCATTACTCCTGCCACCCCCTCCAGGTCCTTTACGCCTGCCTCACCCCGTGACTACTAACACCGTTCATCCTTTATCACCTAATTCGCCACCTCGCAAAGTCCAGTAGGTGTGAACTGCTTGGCGTCTTGTGCGTCCCCCACGTCCAGCACACTGGTGGTGACCGGCACACAGTGTGTGTGAAGCTCATCTAAACATCACTTTCCTGGTTTATTCCACTGGGAACAGAGCTGACTGTCTCCAAGAGGAAAGTAGGAGGGGGAGACAGAACCGATTCACAAAGGCCCTTGAGTTCTGTGATCGGCTTTTCTCAAAACTGCTCAGAACAACCTCCTGACTCCCAAGAGTTTCTGAAAGAGTCTGTACGAGGAACAACAGGAAATAAAACCCGAGACGTGAAAGCCAGCCTGCTGTGCCCTCCCCTAGCCTCAGCCAGTCATGCCTGGAATGGGGACTTTCAATCACCTGCACTTTCTCTCCCTTCCAGGGACACAGCCACCCTAGCAGTCACCGCAGAAGGAATCATACAAATTTTAAGATGCTGGCCAGGCGGCACGGAGCGCGGGGCGAACATCCGGTGTTCAGATGCCCTGGCTGCGAGGAGTGATGAGGGGAACGGAGACGAAGCCCTGCCCTTGAGAGATAACTTAGTTGGGACAAAAGTCTCCTAGTGACCCAGGAAATGAGTAGAGGGCAATTAGAGATTTATTCACCAATGTGTAGCATCAACTGTGTGAAGCAGGACGGTGAAAATAATCAAAGAGCACGGGATTGAGATGATTCCAAAGTCATCATGAGATCAGGCCGGTCGGCAAAAGTTTCCACCGATATATGGACTCATTCACTCAAAAGCATTAACTGCCCCAGGCCCGGCTTGCTATTGGGCCCACAGATGACCAAGCAAATGAGCAGAATAATGTTGCTGTGAGCACGGACTGCAGAGCGACCAGGGAATTGTCATAAGCCTCACGAGTGCTGAGCAAGAGAACCTCCCGGGAACCTGCCTTGGGCAGAGAGGGTTAGAAGGCTCCCCACCCCCCACACTGCCAGCCACCTCCCCTCCCCCTTTGGATTGATTTCCTTGCAATCATCACAGCCTGAAATCATCTCCTTCGCTGAGTCATTTCTCCAAGCTACCACCACCCCCACTGGATTGCAAATTAAATGAGGGTAGATGGCCTTTTCAGCACATTCTCCACGGTATCCTGATGCCCAACTCCTTTAAAACGTATCACCTGAGCTCAACACTATTTGCTGAGTGAACAAAAACACAATGAGATTATAGATGCAGTCTATGAATTATATTATACAATTACATTAATTATGATATGCATTATAAATGGTAAGGCTTTCAACCCAATGGAGACCATAGACATACAACAATTCTTATAATAAGAATTTGTGGCAGGGGCAGTCTTCTCTATTGCCCTCGGTAGAATACCGTGGCATCTTCATAGCTCACAGCAAGCTCAAACTCCTGGACTCAGGCAATCCTCTTGCCTCAGCCTCCCAAGTAGCTAGGACTACAAGTGCCCACCACAATGCTCAGCTAGTTTTTCTATTTTTAGTAGATACATGGGGGTCTTGCTCTTGCTCAAGCTTGTCTTGAACTCCTGAGCTCAAGGGATCCACCTACCTCAGGCTCCCAGAGTGCAGGGGATTACAGGTGTGAACCACCGCACCCAGCCAATAATAAGAATTTTTAAAGAGATGTGAGCATGGGTGGCTGTTGTTCCCTGGGGATGTTTGGTGGGACTTGGGCTAACGGCAGCAGCTACCTTTCTTATAATCAGTGCAATTGCCTCCGTGCAGTCTTTCCTGCCATCTGTACAGGAGAGAGTCTGTGCCCCATTAATGATGAGATTAAATCCATAGACGCTGTAGAAGGAGCCATCTCGGCCAGCCCTCCTTTGACATAACTGTGCTGTGCGTTGGGGCCTTGGCCAACCCGCCGGGCGGGGAGAGTAGATGGCGCTGTGGCCCAGCAGCCCCTGTGCGGCTGTGTGGCAGCTGCATGGGGTGTACTTCTCTTGTTTCTGTGTTCAACCGCGGGAAGAGTGCACTGAAACAAAACGTCTTTAATTGCCTCGTCCTCCAGACGCACTGCGGGGAGTTTTTACCAAGGGGCTTTTAACACAAATATTTTCAGAGATTTTCACACAGTTGAGGTCCTTGGATTTGAGAAGACGGGGCAAACTGATGTATAAACTGCACGCTTTAGTAATTGTGTGCAATATTCCAGGCTTTTTGGATTTCATCTCTCTTTCCCCAGCATGATCTGATACCCTCAACAATTGAATTGTTTCTGGCAACGTGCCGGCTGTGAGCTGTGAGAAGTCAGTACAACTCCCAATGTGGGGATCAGCAGAGTCCCTGAGTCCTGTGACCTCATACGGGAGGCCCAGCCAGACTTGGGGGAAGAGCAGGACCCTCACATAAGAAGCATTCTACAGACTCTACCTATCCACGAATTTCGCAAATGGCAGTTGTTTAAGGATATGCACACAGGCTCTCTCACTCTGTCACATGTGCGCAGACACACATACACACACGTGCGCAGGTGCACCTGCTCACACTGACCTGGGTCATGACAAGCTGATGTCACTGCATCTTCTCCAGGAGTGTCAAGTGCTGATCCATTGCCCAGCAGCTAATAAGCTGATAGAGGATGAGAATTCTCTGATCATCCTTTCCCGGATCGGTGGGGTCTGTGCTTGCCGTAACATCATCTCACAGCCCATCGTGAAAGGCAGCCCACGGCCCATCAAGGAGCAGCCTCCTTATCTCCCTCCGTGGTGTTTGCCTCCCGCATGGGCTGTGCTAGAGGCCTCCACTCCAAGCCCCTGGTAAGGAGCCCGGTTGTATTCTCCTGGTGGCCATGGGGATAAAATCAAACTGGGCCTGGTTTGCTTCTGGCACTGGAAGGATTCTTGTGTGTAAGCCTGGGTGGGGTAGGTGGGTGATTTACACAAGATGGGAGAGAGGTTCTGCTTTGTCCACCCCTTCTTCTGCACGAGGGCACCTCCAGCGAGTCAGACCACACCTCCAGCAAGCTAGGCTGCATCCCAGGGGGCAAGACTACACCTCCACGGGGCCAGGTTGCACCTCCAGGAAACCAGGCTATACCTCCAAGGAGCCAGACCGTAGCTCCAGGGAGCCAGGCTACACCTCTAGGCAACTTTGCAGCTGAGTTCAGACTTTCAACTACCCTTTCCTCACCAAAAAAAGCAAAGGTCGATTAAATATATACCTTTTAGGTACTTGTCAATGCTCAGTAAGAAATAAAGCTCTCCGGGGACCTAAGGTAGAAGCCCTGAGCAGGAAGGGAGCCAGCGCTGCCAACATGCTGGGCCCTGGGGCCAGAGCCCGTGTAAGGTGATAGCAGTCTGACTCCTGCAGCTGGCAGGGACCCAGGCATCCCCTTGTCCCAGGAGACCTCACCTAGGCTCATGAAGGAAGAAACCAGGAGCAAGTGCGAGGGAGATGGGGAGGGCTGGTCCCTGTGTAAGCAGGGCCACTGGGGGTCAGATGTGGGCTGGGCTGCTCATCACCGCAGGGCTGCACCTGTGCTCTCCACAGCAGCACCACAGGCTGGGCGAGGGGAAACTCTGCCACAGCCCCTGCTCTAGAGCAGTATTCTCAGGAGCAGAGGGAAGGTACCTGCAACCACCAGACGGTGTCAGGTGGAGGGCAGGAGAAAGAGAGAAAAAGAGATCCCCACTCAGCAGAAGGTTCTGAGCTGTTTGAAGATTTACAATAAGGTGATAATAATCAGCTAGGGCATTCACAGCTAATGAAATGTAAAAAAATAAGAAAACCGGCTTGGTGCCTGTGGCTTAACAGGCTAAGGCACCAGCCATGTACACCTGAGCTGGCGGGTTCGAATCCAGCCCGGGCCCACCAAACAACAATGACGGCTACAACTAAAAAAAAAAAAAAGACATAGTTTAGGAGTCAGGCATGGTGGCTCACCCCCGTAATCCTAGCACTCAGCGAGGCCGAGGCAGGTGGATTGCTGGAGCTCAGGAATTTGAGACCAGCCTGAGCAAGAGCACACCCCGCCTCTACTAAAAATACAAACAATTGGCTGGGTGTCTTGATAGTCCCAGCTACTCCTGGTAGTCTCAGGAATTTGAGACCAGCCTGAGTAAGAGCAGATCCCATCTCTAGTAAAAATAGAAACAATTAGACGGGCTTTATGGTAGTCCCAGCTACTTGAGAGAGGGAAGCAAGAGGATTGCTTGAAACCAAGACTCTGAGGTTGCTGTGAGCTATGATGCTACAGCACTCTACTTAGGGTGACAAAATGAAACTCTGTCTCACATACACATGCACGCATGCACACACACAGAAAAACACGAAAAACACATAGGTTAACCCCTTTATGAACAGTGTTCTGTAATCCCATGCTCACCTGGCACATATAAACTTATTTTTGTACTGACTGAACACCATGGGGATTTATTATTTATTTATTTATTTATTTATTTTGAGATGGAGTCTCACTATGTCACTCTCAGTAGAGTGCTGTAGCATCACAGCTCACAGCAACCTCTTACTCATGTGCTTAAGAGATTCTCTTGCCTCAGCCTCCCAAGTAGCTGGGACCACAGGTGCCTGCCACAACACACGGCTATTTTTTTTGTTTGTTTGTTTTAGTTGTTATTGTTGTTTGGCAGGCCGGGGCTGGGGTCAAAACCGTCAGCTCTGGTGCATGTGGCTGGCGCCCAAGCCCCTGAGCTACAGGTGCTGAGCCCACCATGGGGATTTATTCTTTTATTTTTTTTTGACACAGAGTCACAAGTCTACTCCCTGGGTAGAGTGCTGTGGCATCACAGCTCACAGCAACCTGCAACTCCTGGGTTTAAGTGATTCTCTTGCTTCAGCCTTCTGAGTAGCTGGGATCACAGGCACCCACCATAACGCCCAGCTATTTTTTTGTTGCAGTTTGACCAGGGCCAGATTTGAACTCGCCACACTCAGTGTATGGGGTTGGTGCCCTACTCACTGAGCCACAGGCACCACCCGACCCAGCAACTCTTTACACCAGTCTTTCGAACTCCGGCCACACTAACTGCTCAGCCTGATTGCTGGTTATTCCAACATCTCAATCATATAAAGGAACTTTAATTTATTTTGATTTCTGCTAATATGAGTGCCTAGGGAAACCAATCTGGAAAATAGATGTGTCATGTAGTATCCACAGCCAAAGAAGAAAAAACATACTGCTTCACCAGATAAAAAGAGAACTGAACATAGAAAAACTTCTGTGAAAAGTCAAGAACTCTCTTTGCTCAGAGACACATGGCAACCAGATATGTGAAAGTGCCAGTGAAGAGAAGACACAGTCAACTCCGGGCTGGAAGGTCACAAGTTCTAACCTGACTCTGTCTGTAACTCTGCTCTTTTTATCATGTGAGGTAATAAAGGATACAAATGGTTCCCACCCCAATGGTCAAGATGCTATGGACTTGGTTGTCTGGCACCCTCTGTTACCAAGTACTCCTTTAAATGCCAGTCAAATGACAAACTTGGGCTATTTTTGTTCATAAGGTAGTAGCTTTTAAACATACAAAAAACATCATTATAAAAAATCCACTTCTATATAATAATTCAAAGTTCTTTTGAATGATCAAAATCCTTTTCCC
The DNA here is from genome assembly GCA_963574655.1 of Perodicticus potto. Classification (NCBI taxonomy): domain Eukaryota; kingdom Metazoa; phylum Chordata; class Mammalia; order Primates; family Lorisidae; genus Perodicticus; species Perodicticus potto. The sequence goes on along the minus strand of CAUYRH010029184.1, from coordinate 18,687 downwards.
AACATTTGGAACTTACAAAATCAAAAGAGCAGTCATGAATCTCTCCATAGTAATAGAACAAAAGCTCAACATCACCATGCAAGCATTGGGAACACTTCTAAGCACTCCAGAGCTTAACAGCCTAGACTTCTAAGCACTCCAGAGCTTAACAGCCTAGAAACCTATTGTAATTCAAAACTAACACATCCTAGATGCTTTGACAACTCAACTTATACTTTATTGGAGAAAAATGTTGTGTTTACATAAATCAGTCAGGGCCAATAAAGACTCATCTACATTTCTTAAAGGACAAGATAAATATTCTTCACCAAATTAATGAAACCATTCCATCGGACTGATCTATTCCCAGGAATGAGAGACTAGTTTAATGGGCTGTGGGGAAATGTGCTCAAATCTGTTCTTTTCTGCATATTTATTCTCATCCTAATTTATGTTCTTGTATCTCTTTTCAAATATCTTATGACTAGATTACTAACCGGCTCTGTCTCCCCAGGTGCCAACTCAGGTCTTAACGTGTGAAACTTGTAGGGAAATTCCAGTTGAGGGAAATGAAGGAGCTAAGGAAATTTCACCCCAAAATATGACTCCTTGTGTTGTGCCCAGGAGTTCCACAAAGACCACACTGCCAAACATGTTGAATTCATACCAGAGTCCCTTTATTGAAGAGCTGCTTCGCGACTGCCTCTGTGTCTCAACATGGTGTTTTTGAGAGCGGCTCAGTGGTTGTATTTTACCTTCCATTTTTAGAATGATATAGGACAGGGGAGCAGAGGAGAGGCTCTAATGTATGCACACCAATTGGTTTACTATCACAGAGAGAGACAGCTTGCCAACACGCAGCCTTCCCAGCTGAGCTTGTTCTGAAGTTGCAGTTTGTCCATCAGACTGAGAGTTTCAGAGTCAGTGCTGGTTCAGGGATTTCACAGGGTGGACAGTGCTTCTCAACCTTCCTAAAGCTGCGATGTTATTTTCATTGTTACAAATGGGTCGTGACCCACAGGATGAGAACCGCTGGGAGGTGAATGTGATTCCCTGTCTCCAGCAGAGGGCAATGTCACTTCCACTGCATCTCTCTAATAGAGAGGGCATAGTCCCAGCACAGGCCCCTTCCTGAGCCATTTCTTTCTCCAGGAACCCAGACTGGGAAGGGCTCAGGTCTGGTGTCTTCTTGCCTGAGCCTCCCGGGGAACTCAGTGCCCCACAACCTTCTTCCCTAGTGACAGTAACCGTTTCAAAAGCTTCCTTCTGCCCTTAAGATGTGCTAATGGGGCTTAGTGCTCATAACTCAAGCAGTACACACTAGAACTGGAAGGTTCGAATCCAGCCTGGCCTGACAAACAAAAAGGACAACTACAACCAAAAAAAGCCTACCCAGGCATTGTAGGGGGCACCAATAGTTCCAGCTACTTGGGAGGCTGAGGCAAGAGAATCGCTTAACTCCAAAAGTTCCAGGTTGCCGTGAGCTTTGATGCCACAGCACTCTAACCAGGCAGACAGCTTGAGACTGTCTCAAAAAAAAACAAACAAACAAGGCTCGGCACCTGTGGCTCAACGGGCTTAGGCGCCAGCCACGTACACCTGAGCTGGCAGGTTCAAATCCAGCCCGGGCCTGCCAAACAATGACGGCTGCAACCAAAAAATGGCCGGGCGTTGTGGCGGGCGCCTGTAGTCCCAGCTACTTGGGAGGCGGAGGCAGGAGAATCGCTTGAGCCCAGGAATTGGAGGTTGCTGTGAGCTGCTCATGGCCTGGCTTTCTCACACTGTCTACTCATCTCCAGTCTGGTTATCAATACATTAAAATCTGGTTTAACATTCTGCATGTGTTGCCTGAGACTCCTTTTCAAGTTTTTGAATATTAGCACTAACTGGGAGATGAAGTGCATTGTCAAGGTGAGGAAGAAAAAAGCAGATGAAGCAAGGGCAAGTAAGGAACTACATTCATGGAAGTGAAGACAGCCAGAGAGATGTAGGAGTCATAATATCCAGCAGGCAGAGTGAATTCAGAATTTCTATTGTTCCATTAGATTATCTTGTTGAAGATGTGTATTTTCCTCCCAGAAAGTAACACCAAAATGTCAGATATTAGGGCACCAGAGGTGGAGTATGTATTCCATTTTTTGTTCCAGGTGTCAAAGAACAGTTATTACAACCAAGACAGTGAAACAAATGATCAGAATAAGCAGATACAAGTGTGCAAAAGGGCAAAGTTTATAAAGGACTGTACACTCCAGAGAAGGAACACATCTACATTTTCGAGTGGAGACGACCCTGGGATTAGCAAGATGTTTCCCCTTACATGGATTTTCCAATTCTAGGTTAGCGGTGTGGGGGCAAAATATTCACATTTCTTGGCTATGGGGAAATCTTCCAGAATGAAGAGTCCTCCCATTTCTATCCCTGTCATTAACGAACACTAATTGTCATTGTAATCGTAGAGTATGATAGAACTGGTGTAAATTGTACTATGTTAATGAAAATAGGTCACTTGAGCCTACCGTCATCTTACTTGTATGCCCACTCCAAAGACCCTCTTTTTGTGGCCTTGGCCATATCCCCACATTGTGGTTCTCTACCTCTGAGACTCATTTTTGTAGAACAAACATCAGTTCAGTTTTGGGAAGCCTTCTTGAAAGGTCAGCTTTTGTTTCTTTGTTAGTCCCTGCTGCTCAATTTGTTCCTCTTAAATTCTAGACAAAGGATCTCCTAGTATCCTCTGCCCATCTCTCCTCCGCCCTACTTAACAGGATAAACACAACTTTAAGGCCCTGAGACATGACTGACATTTGTAGAGTAATTCTTCCATTTGAATTAGGATTGGAAAAGTGTGAGATATATTTAAAGATACTGTCACGCCCTTTTTTTTTTTTTCTAGAGACATAGTCTCACTTTATCACCCTTGGTAGAGTGCTGTGGCATCACAGCTCACAGCAACCTCCAAAACTTCTGGGCTTAGGTGATTCTCGTCTGAGCATCCCGAGTAGCTGGGACTACAGGTGCCTGCCACAACACCTGGCTATTTTTTTTTGTTTGTTTGAAAATAGCCTTTTAATGTTTTAGGCAGCTTACTAAACTCTTGTTCAGAGCAGCCTTTGAACTCGAAAGTGGGATAGTCACCAGAGAAAAAGGGCAATTACAGGTAGTTTTAACTATATGGAAAAAAATTTGCTAATAGTACTTTACTGTCACTTAATGATATACAGAATTCATTTTGGTGGGGACCTGTACCTTTGTAAGGTGATTCTTAAGACATCTTCAGAAAAGGATACCCTAATTAGAGTGGGTGATTTGAAAGGTGGTAGATGGAAGAATTTTCTTTTGGAAGCGTTTTCTGCCGGCCTCAAAGCTACCTGAGTAGTGTAAACTTTGTCCCTAAGGTATATATTTCTGAAAGTAATGTTTAATTCATGTGATGAATCCTGTAATCCCTCCACTTTTCCCCACCATATCTAAAACCTGGAGTTTTAATTTTCTTGGTTTTGTTTTCAATGTTAAGTAACAACTGAGTGTCAAGTTATCTGTGTATAATCTACATCAAGTCTTAATCAATATCCTTTTGGTTGAACAACTTTTTCAATGGAAAATTTAATTATTTAAAAAATAAATTATTTTAAAAATGTATGTGACAAAAGCCAGGTATTTTGGCTCACACTTGTAATCCCAGCACTTTGGGAGGCCAACGTGGGAGGAATGCTTGAGGCCAGGAGTTCAAGACCAGCCTGGACAACAAGCAAGAACTCATCTCAAAGAAAACCTAATTAGTCAGGCATGGGGCATGTTTTCTGTAGTCCCAGAAAAAAACTTGGGCAGCTAAGGCAAGAGACTTGCTTGAGGCCATGAGTTTGAGGCTTTCTTGAGTTTTGAAGATGCCACTGCACTCTAGCCTAGGCAACAGAGTGAGACTCTGTCTTAGAACTAAGAAAAAGAAATTGGAAACAAAATATTTCAGGGCTTTCAGATTGTCTGTGGTCATCGAACTTATACTGATATATATCCAAACAGCCAACCTGGCTGAGAAGATGTGGTATATATGTTGAAAGTTAGAGTGAATTTAAATCATAAAGTGACATTGCTAAAAATGTTGTAGATATACCTGGGTGCTGCAAAATCGAAAGATGAAATCATTACTATAGTGCTTTTTAGCCTGGGGCTTTTGGGTTGCCAGGCTATTTTTTGTTTGCAGTTTGGCTGGGGCCAGTGCCCTACTCACTGAGCCACAGGTACTGCCCAATATTGTCACAGTCTTAACTCATATAGTATTTCTCTATGAATTGTTATGTACTGAAATGAGTACTGGTTTAGGATTTTTTTTTTTTTTTTTTCAGTTTTTGGCCAGGTTTGAACCCACCACCTCCACTAGATGGGGCCAGTGCCCTACTCCTTTGAGGCACAGGTGCCACCCTGGTTATAGGATTTGACACTTCTCATTTGTAGGGAATTTCTGTTTTATAATTTTTTTATTTATACAATGGTTTAAGGATTAAACAGCTGTCAATCTCTTCACATTTGTAGAGTTTTTCTTCAACATGAATTCTGTTGTGTACAGAAAACAGTGCCTACTGGAATGAAGCTTTGCCACATCTTCACATTGTTACCATTTTTCTCTGCTATGTTTAATAAGACCGAGGACCACTGAAAACCTTTGCCACATTATTCACATTTGTAAGATTTCTCTCCAATATGAATGTTCTTATGTGTAGTAAAGTTTGCGCTCTGGTTAATGTCATTGCTACAATGTTCATATTTGTAGGATTTTTCTCCAGTTTGAATTCTTTTATGCTTAGCATGCTGTGAACACCAGGTAAAGGCACTGCCATAGTCTCCATATGGAGGGTTTCTCTCCTGTGTGATTTCTTCTATGTACAGTGAGGATTGAATGTGAGTTAGAGTTTGCCCACTGTCCATATTTATAAGGTTTCACTCCAGAATAAATTCATAAATGTCTACAAAGATTCACAAATGAATTAAAGGCCTTGTCACGTTTGACCTTTGTAGAGTTTCTATCCACAACAAATGTGTACTACTAACAACCTACGTTAAGAGGCTTTAACACATTTTTTACATTTGTAAGGTTTATGTCTAGAGTAAATTCTTTGATGTTCAGAAAGGCATGAGTACCAGTTAAAGGCTTTGCCACATTCTTGACATTTGTACAGTTTCTATCCAGAATGAATTCTTTTATGTACAGAAATGCTTGAGTACTGGTTAACAGTTTTGCCACTGGTGGCGCCTATGGCTCAAAGGAGTAGGGCGCCAGCCCCACATGCCGGAGGTGGTGGGTTCAAATCCACTCCCTGCGAAAAAATGCAAAAAAATAAATAATAAATAAAAAAAAAAGTTTTGCCACATTCTTGACATTTGTAGAGTTTCTCTACAGAGTGAATTCCATGACGTACAGAAAGGCTTGAGTAATGGTTAAAGGTTTTGCCATATTCTTGAAATTTGTAGGGTTTCTCTCCAGAGTAAATTCGTTGATAGTCAGAAAGGTGTGAGTGCTGGTTAAAGGCTTTGCCATGTTCTTCACATTCACAGTTTCTCTTTAGAGAAGAGATTCTCAAACTGTGGGTACTGACCCACAGAAACTGTATTAACGGGCCACGGCATTAGGAATGTTGAGAACTACTCCTCTAGCGTGAATTCTTTTATGTTTAGTAAGGGCTGAACTAACATTAAAGGCTTTGCCACATTCTTGACATTTGTAGGGTTTCTCTCCAGAGTGAATTCTTAGATGTACAGAAAGCTCTGTGTGCTGGTTAAAGGCTTTGCCACATTCTTGACATTTGTAGGGTTTCTCTCCAGAGTGAATTCTTTGATGTCTAGAAAGGTTCGAGTGCTGGTTAAAGGTTTTCCCACATTCTTGACATTTGTAGGGTTTCTCTCCAGAGTGGATTCTTTGATGTGCAGAAAGGTTTGAATACCGGTTAAAGGCTTTGCCACATTCTTGACATTGGTAGGGTTTCTCTCCAGAGTGAATTCTTTGATGTACAGAAAGGTGTGAGTGCTGGTTAAAGGCTTTGCCACATTCTTGACATTTGTAGGGTTTCTCTCCAGAGTGAATTCTTTGATGTGCAGAAAGGTTTGAGTACCGGTTAAAGGCTTTGCCACATTCTTGACATTTGTAGGGTTTCTCTCCAGAGTGAATTCTTTGATGTGCAGAAAGGTATGAGTGCTGGTTAAAGGCTTTGCCACATTTTTGACATTTGTAGGGTTTCTCTCCAGAGTGAATTCTTAGATGTACAGAAAGGGTTGTGTTCCGGTTAAAGGCTTTGCCACATTCTTGACATTTGTATGGTTTCCCTCCAGACTGAAGTACTTTATGTACAGAAAGGCTTGAGGAATATTTAAAGGCTTTCCCACAGTTTTGACATTTGTAGGGTTTCTCTACAGAATTCATTCTTTTATGGCCATAAATGTGTGAGTACTTCTTGGTAAGTTTGTCACATTCCTTATATTTGTAGGGTTTTTCTCCAGTATTCAAAATCTTATGGTTAAAATACTTTGATGTATGGCTAAGACATTTGCCATCATTTTCATAGTTGTTGAGTTTCTCTCCAGTATGGAGTCTTGAGCAAGATTGGAAGACTTGGCTACCTTCTTTGCATTTGTATTGTTTTTCTCCAGTATTTGTTATCTTATATTCTGTAATGTGTGAGCAGAGGTTAGAGGCTTTCTCATACTTTTTACATTTAAAAGTTTTCTCTAGGGTATGTATCATCTTATGTCTATTTAGATTTGACAAGTGTCTGAAGACATTCAAACATTTACTACATTGGAAGACTTTGCCATGTGTTGCTGTTAAACATTCATTAAGTCCACTGTAACACACTTTCTGCTGCTCACCCTCATATACACCTTCCCAGTCTTTTGTTAAGTTTATATTCTCAGGGCCACAGCTTTGATATCTGCTCAGGATCATCTCTGGAAATAAAATGTTTGTGCTCAGCTCTTGCAAATGGTCTTCAGTAGAATGATTAGATAGAGCTGAAAGAAATTTAAACAATAAGAATTTTAGTTGTTTAGTGTTAGTTTAGTTTTACTTTTTATCAGAATCCATTAAATATTCATTACACATTTTATCTGCAAAATCATGTTAAGAACATTAGGAAGATGCCATAATACAGTAGAGAGGCACCAATTATCTTAAAGATAAATAAATGTTGCATGTGTACACTGCATTTTGGGACATTCTGTAAACCAGGTAAGAATAGAAGCACAACAGGTATGCAAAAGTTGTAGAGATAATGTAGAGGCAGGGCCCTGGATTATGTATTTAATCCTAGAACTCAGGGACACTGAGGTGAGTGGATTACTTGAGTATAGGTGTTTGAGATCAACCTGAGCAAAAGTGAGACCCCATCTGGAGCGGTGCCTGTAGCTCAAATTACCAAGGCGCCAATCACATACACTGGAGATGTAAGTTTCGAATACAGCCCCAGCCTGTCAAACAATGACAACCAAAAAAATAGCCAGGTTTTGGGGTGGGCGAATGTAATCCCAGCGGCTCCTGGCCCTGGCAAGAGAATCGCTTAAGCCCAAGAGTTGGAGGTTGCTGTAACCTCTGATGCCTAGGCATTCTACCCAGGGCAATAGCTTGAGACTCTGTCTCAAAAAAATAAAATAAAATAAAAATAGTGAGACCCCCCCAACTCTGGCACAAATGGAAAAATTAGTCCGGTACAGTGGCACATGCCTCTAGTCCCAGCAACTCATCAGGGTAAGGCAAGATGTCTTGTGCCCAGAAGATTAAGGATACTGTGAGCTATGACAACACAGCACTCTTCCCAGGGTGACAATACTTAGGCTGAAATAAATGAAGAAACAAATGGATACATACATACACACATACATTCATACAGTGTGTATGGGCGTATGCACAAATATATTTCTAATACAAAAGGGAAAATCATCAATAATAATAATAATGAAAGAGCCAAGGAGAACAATAAGAAAAGTCTGTCATATTTACCCCCACCACAGAATTTGTGCCATCTTAATAGAGAATGGTGAAAATGGAAGTAATCTTCTAAATTCCAGCTTTGTCCTCAAAGGAAAAGAGTGACACCTGTGTTAATCCTTCTTGCTTTTGAGGGTGTTTCCAAAGAAAGGTGGTTGTCTCCTATAGGTGAGAGTGCTGAAAGGAATGGTGCTATAGTGTGTAAGACAGACTGGGGATGCTGAACTGAGAGGTAAAGTATCACAGCAGCAGAGAGACTCCAGTATAACAGACAGATTCAAGTCTAGCAAGTGATGAGAAACTCTTAAGAGGACAGGCGGAAAAATGCTTCCACTAAAAAATAACCACACATTTCCATGTATCTGAATGTACAGTTCTCCTTTTCTTAGTACAATATGTGTCAGTCAGTCTTCCAGGATATAGCCATATCGCAAAGTTTGTGAAAGGTGGCTTTTCTAATCCTCACAAATCAGTGAAAGCTTATAACATATACAAAATGTTGGGGGTGGGGGAGGGCTTGGTGCCTGTGGCTCAAGTGGCTAAGGCGCCAGCCATATACACCTGAGCTGGCAGGTTTGAATCCAGCCCGGGTCCACCACACAGCAAAGACGGCTGCAACCAAAAAATAGCCAAGCGTTGTGGCGGGTACCTGTGGTCCCAGCTACTTTGGGAGGCAGAGGCAGGAGAATCGCTTGAGCCCAAGAGTTGGAGGTTGCTGTGAGCTGTAATGCCACAGCACTCTACCTAGGGCAACAGTCTCTAATCCTAGCACTCAGGAAGGCCAAGGGGGGTGGATTGCTTGAGGTCACAGGTTGGAGACCAGCCTGAGCAAGAGCAAGACATCATCAGTACTAAATACAGAAAATCTGAGGCAAGAGGATCATTTGAGCCCAAGAGTTTGAGGTTGCTGTGCGCTATGACATCACAGCACACTACACAAGGCGACATAGTCAGACTCTGTCTCAAAAAAAAAAAAAAAGAAAAGAGAAAGTCTGCAGTAAACCTCTGGTAATGGGTCTATATTTACAATAATAACAGGATGTAACTGTTGAGAAAAATAACAAAATCCAGTACAGATGTTTAAAAAAAATGGTCAACAGTAAGTCCTTCTCTTTCAAAAGGTGTATAAATAATTCACAGTAATTTCTTGTCTTTCAAAAACTATGTACACATGACTGGGTAGGGTGGCTCATGCATGCAATCCTAGCACTCTTACAGGCTGAGGCAGGTGGATTGCTTGAGCCCCTGAATTCCAAATCAACCTGAGCAAAATGGAGACCACGTCTCTATTAAAAATAGAAGAACTGAGGCGAAAAGATCACTTGATACTAAGAGTTGCAGATTGCCGTGAGCTATGATGATACCAGGGCATTCTACTCAGGCTGACAGCTTGAGAGTTTCAAAAAAAAAAAAATTACATACAAATTTATGGACTAAACTTCACAATGAAATGACAGCCATTAAATAAAGATAGCGAGGCCAGGCACGGTGGCTCACGCCTTCAATCCCAGGACTCTTGGAGTCCAAGCTGGGTGGATTTCTTGAGCTCCCAGATTCGAGACTGGCCTGAACAAGTCAGAGAGACCCTGTCTACAGAAGATATCTGGGTGTTCTGGCTAGCGCCTACACTACATGCAATCCAGAGGCTAAGGCAAAAGGATCGCTTCAGCCCAGGAAGTTGAGGTTGCTTTCAGCTATGATGCCATGGCACTATACCGTGGACAACAAAGTGAGACTTTGCCTCAAAAGAATAAAATAAAATAAAATGAGTAAAAATAGGGATTTAAAAACTAAAAAATTAAAATCCAATTCTATATTTGATACTCATCTTACATGTAATGACAAACATGGAGTAAAAAATGACCAGACAGAAAGGTATTTGGTTGGGTGCAGTGGCTCAGGGCTATAATCCCAGTACTCTGGGAGGCAAAGGCGGGTGGATAGCTTGAGCTCATGGGTTTAAGACCAGTTTCAGCAAAAAGAGAGACCCTGTGTCTACTAAGAATAGAAAACCTGAGGCAAGAGGATCCCTTAAGCCCAAATTTGGAAGCTGCTGTGAGGTATGATGCCACGGCACTCTCCCCAGAGTGACAGCTTCAGACTGTCTGAAAAAAAGAAAAAGAAAAGAACAAGAAAGATATTTAATTCAAATATTAATCAAATGAGAGCAATGGAGATTATCATAAGGAGATATGTACAAAAATGTATGTCAGTTTGTCTGTCTGTATGTATATACACATACATGTGTGAAAACAGTCTCACCCTATGGCCCAGGCTAGAGTGCCACGGCATTAGTCTACCTCACAGCAACCTGAAACTTCTAGGTTTAAGCCACCCTCCTGAATCAGCCTTCTGACTAGCTGGCACTACAGGTGCCTGCAATGATATTCAGGTAATTTTATCTTCTATTTCTAGTAGACATGGGGTGTTGCTCTTGTTCCGACTGGTCTCTGGCTCCTGAACTGAAGACATCCTCTCAGATTGCTAGTATTATAGACATATGGCAGGAGCGCCCAGCCAGAGACAATATATTTTGAGGCAAAATATGTCTTATTTTGTAAAATACGCTTTAAGTCAAAGTGGTCACAAAAGGTATAGAGTATGAAATAATAATATAAGGGCTTATTTGTTAGAAAAGTATAACTCATTGCTGTTATTTTGAATATATATAAAATACATACTGAAAAAAATGTAGGACACATACACAACCGTCACATACATGCTCTAATAAAGAGCTATCTGCACACATATTTATTACAGCATTATTCACATAATCCATTTGGTGAAATGCATTTGGTGAATCCACATCGGCCTCAAGAAACAAATGGTGAAATATAATTTAAGACATAAAAGGATATAAAAATGACAGAGTATTACTCAGCTTCTAAAAAAATCAGGAAATCTTCTAACATTTCTAATAAAGATAAATGTTAACTTTATGGTAAATGAAATGGCCTTTCAAAAATTATCTTTAAATTACACAAATAATCCACACAAACATAATATCTATTCACCGGTAAATATGAGTTAAACTGAAGACAGTTTTAGTAGGCCGGGGGCAGTGGTTCATGGATACAATCCTAGCACTCTGGGAGACCGAGGCAGGTACATTGCCTGAGCTCAGGAGTTCAAGACCAGTCTCAGCCAGAGCAAGACCCGTCTTCAAAAAAAATAGATGGGCATTGTGGTGGATACCCTTAGTCCCAACGACAGGGGAGGCTCAGGGAAAAGAATCATTTGAACCCAAGTGTTTGAGGTTGCTGTGAGCTATAATACCACGCCACTCTACTGAAGGTGACAAAGTGAGACTCGGTTCCCCCAACTCACAAAAAGCATTTTCATAAATATTCACCTACAGGATAAAATAACCATTGGCCAGCAGCCAAGACAAAACGTACTATTCCTAAACCAAATATAAGAAACATGTAGGTAAACGAACAGAAATAAAATTAAATTCCCACTAGACATGTGGTTGATTTATATTTAACTTTTGTTCTCAGTGTCTTAAAGTATATAGAGTTGAATAATGTCATGCAAAAGTATAATAAAAAAAGTGTGACAACGTGCCTCAGAGATAAAAAAGTGATATTATATTTTAGATTTTGAATCTCTTTATTTTTGCACAGAAAAATATGATGGAAAATCTTGTAATGAATATTTTGTAAATAATGGTACAATTATCTACAATTTCCCATTTTCCTTATCCATGTATATCAGGCAAATTTTGGTACACCAAAATAGGTAAAAAGCACAAACAAAATTGACTGAGGTGAGGGGTGACATATTTTAAACATTTAAAAAGAGTGGGGGTGCCTGTGGCTCAGTGAGTAGGGTGCTGGCCCCATACACTGAGTGTGGCGGGTTTGAACTTGGCCCTGGCCAGACTGCAACAAAAAATAGTCAGGCGTTGTGGCGGGCCTCTGTGTTCTCAGCTAGTCCGGAGGCTGAGGCAAGAGAATCGCCTTAGTCCAGGAGTTGGAGGTTGCTGTAAGCTGAGACACCACAGCCTCTACCGAGGGTGATAAAGTGAGACTCTGTCTCTAAAGAAAAAAAAGAAAAATTAAAAAGAGGCCTGGACAAGTGGCTCATGTCTGTAATCCTAACTTTCTAGGGGGCAGAACCAGTTAGATGGCAAGAGCTCACTAACTCTTTTCAAAGAACTATATAAATGGCCAAGGAGCATTTCAAAGGATGCCTAGAGTCCTAATTTAGAGGGAAATGTGAAGCAAAATCACAATGAAATGGTACATCGCAATCATAGTGAACCCTAAAAAACTTGTGTCAAGGATACATAGAAATTAGAAACTTTTAGCAAAGTTGATAAAGAAAAATGTTGCAGACGCTATTAAAATGCTTGAAAAAACTAAAATGTAAAGTTATTATTTGGCTTTACACCTTTACCTCAGTGGCTGGGGCATCGGCCACATGCCTGGGATTGGTGGGTTCAAACCTGGCCAGGGCCTGATAACAACAACAAAATAGCCTGGCATTGTGGTAGGGGCCTGTAGTCCCAACTACTAAGGATGCTGAAGCAAAAGAATTACTTAAGCCCAAGAGTTGTGAGCTGTGACTCCACAGCACTCTACCAAGGGGGATATAGGAAGACTCTATCTGAAAGATAAATAAATAAATAAATATTATGATTTCATCCAGCAATCTCATGTCTGGGTCTATATCCTAACTACACACTGCAGATCGGGGAAGATACACGTCCTCACTCACGTTCATCACAGCATTATTCATAAAAGCCAAGACGTGGCTGGGTGCAGTCACTCACACATCCTTTTAGGAGGATGAGGCGGGAGGATAGCTGGACTACAGGAGTTCAAGACCAGGCTAAGCAACAGCGAGACCCCATCTCTACTAAAAGAACAGAAGTATAGCCAGGAGTTTGGAAGGCTGAAGCAGGATTTCTTGAACCCATGTGTTGGAAGTTGTTCTAAGCTGGGATGACGGGACGCTATAGCATTCTGCTGCTAGCAACAGAGTTCGTCTCCATCTCACACAAAAGTTCTCTTTTCTAGATAACTACAATGTTCCATTATGACTGTGGACTGAAGCAAAGCAGGTATTTTTTCTTTTTTTTTGAAACAAAGTTTCACTTTTGTCACCCTCTGTAGAATGCTATGTCACAGCTCACTGCAACCTCAAATTCATGGGCTTAAGCAATGTTTTTGCCTCAGCCTCCCAAGTGGCTGAGACTACAGGCACCTGCCACAATGCCAGGCTATTATTTTTGTTGCTGTCATTGTAGTTATCACTGTCGTTTAGCAGACCCGGGCTAGGTTCGAACCTGCCACCTCCCAGCGCCCTAACCACAGAACAACAGGCGCTGAACCTGGGTATTTTTTGTTAATATTAGTTAACATTTTGTTGGATGAGAGCAGGTATACTGAATATTTTATGCACCATCTTTCAATAAAATTCTATGGAAAATGTATGATTTATTAATATGAGATACTTATCAGAAAATGTTAATAAACATTTGAAAACAGTAGAGATAATTTTTATTGTTACTAATATATTCTTATTTTTACAAAAACTGAAAAGTTTAACTCACCCTTTAGAAACAATCAAAAAACATTTATAAGTAAAATGAAAATATTAACTTTGTAAAATATGATAAATCATACTATTTAAAATAAGCAGTTGGGCAAAATTAAGATACCATTTACATAGGTTGAGGAAAGTGATGACAATCCTCCTGATTTCTGTTTGGCCCAAGTAAACTAGAAATTTCAAGTTTATTTTGAAAAATTAACTTTCTTTGAAAAAAATTTTTATTATTACTAATTAATTTTTTTTTTTTTTGAGACAGAGCCTGAAGCTGTCGCCCTGGGTAGAGTGCCATGGCATCACAGCTCACAGCAATCTCCAACTCCTGGGCTTAAGAGATTCTCGTGCTTCAGCCTCACAATTAGCTGGGACTACAGGCACTCACTATAGTGCCCGGCTATTTTTTTTTTTTTTTTTGTCTTTTTTGGTTGTAGTTGTCATTGTTGTTTGGCAGGCCAAAGCTGGATTCGAACCCACAGGTCTGGTGTACGTGGCTGGCACCTTAGTCACTTGAGCTACAGGCGCCAAGCCTTATTATTATTATTTTTTTATTTATTCATTTTTTTTTTAGACAGAGTTGCTCTATGCTGCCCTCAGTTAGAGAGCTTTGACATCACAGCTCACAGCAACCTCAAACTCCTGGGAACAAGCGATTCTCTTACCTCAGCCTCCCAAGTAGTTAGCACTAAGGCACAGCAAGGATGCCCAGCCATTTTCCTGTTGTACCATGTTACTGTTGTTCAGCTGGTCCGGGACAGGCTACAACCCACCAACCTCAGTGCATGTGGCTGGTGCTGTATCCACTGTGGTACAGGTGCCAAGCCAAGTCAGCCTTTTAATAAATCTGGAATTCCTACTCATTCTTTAAATTACTTGCTATGTAAGTTGAAATTCTAACACATAGTTCTGAATATTTAAATCTAAAATTACAGAAAACTGAACACAGAATAAAATGGAATGTGAAAACACAGATACAGTAAAACCAGCAAGACAGTAGAATACAAGTCCCATCTTCATGTATTCCTCCCAAGGGAGCCATCTATAGGGAAAGATACTTCAGTGAGACCCCAGCACACGGACTCACACCTGTCATCTCACCTACTTAGAGGCTGAGGTGAGAGGATCACTTCAGTCCAACAGTTTGGCACCAGCCTAGGCAATACAGGGAGTCGTCATCTCACAATAAGTGAAGTTATGAGAGCGAGGAGGTTGTGAAATCTTCCTAATGCCCTTAAGGAGGGTTACTAGGAGAAGGTCATTCACTTAGCAAATTAGAGGATCCCTGGTCTGGGTTACTGACTGAAGAATGGCCTGCTCACCTTTGTCCCATTGAGAATTCTGAAGTCACAATGTGGGCCTCTCCAACTTCTCCCAGCCATGATGTGGGAGTGGTGCTACCCATCCAGAGACCTGGAGGGAAATGTTCACTCATGACCGTGGAGACAGGCCTGCAGACCTGGGCAGTTTGTGTGTGCGTGTTTATGTTATTTGTGTGTGTATATATTATGTGCATGCATATGTGTGTGTATACATACTATTTGTGTGTGCATATATTTATGTATGGATTTTTGTGTGTGTGTGTGTACATATACGCATATTTACACACACCCATTAGAACCTCCATAGTGAGCCATCTCCCTACAGTGACCATCTCCTCAACTTGACCTGATTTTCACAGAGCAGATATGCACCACCTGTGTGTATTGGTACAGCAGGCCTGGTTCCTTATGCTGATCACCTCTGTATGTTGACAAGTTTGTTACAATCCCTTGAGTGGTCAACTTGCAGAGGTTCTGCTGCCTCTGTGTGTGTCTGAATAAGCATATCCTAAGCCAGAGACAGTTAAAAAACAAGAATTATATTGCAACAACAGAGAGACTAATGTATCCTCAGGAATACTCTAAACTACTGAATGACATAATATTATTAAGAAATGTAGGCTCGGTGCCTGTAGCTCAAGCAGCTAAGGCACCAGCCACATACACCAGACCTGGTGGGTTCCAATCCAGGCCGGACCTCCCAAACAACAATGACAACTACAACCAAAAAATAGCTGGGAGCTGTGGCGGGCGCCTATAGTCCCACTACTTGGGAGGCTGAGGCAAGAGAATAGCTTAAGCCTAGCAATTGGAGATTGCTGTGAGTTGTCCACAGCACTCTACCCAGGGTCACAGCTTAAGACTCTTGTCTCAAAAAAAAAAAAGAAATGTAGCTCTAGGATGTGGGGGATCATACCTCTAATCCTAACCCTTGGGAAGGCCAAGGCAAATAGACTGCTTGAGCTCAAGAGCTCAGGATCAATCTGAGCAAGAGGGAGACACCAACTCTACTAAAAACTGCAAAACTAGCCAAATGTGGTGCAGGGCGCCTGTTCCCAGATACTCAGAAGGGTGAGCCAAGGGGATCCCTTGACCTGAAGTATTTAAGGTTGTGAGCTATAAGGCCATGACACATGATGTTGTCTCAAAAAGAAAACTGCAAAGATGAATTGTAGGGAGTAGATACTTTTAAACATAGTAAGGTTGGCAAAGGCCGGGTGCTGTGGCTCAGGCCTATAATCCAAGCACTTTGGGAGGCCGAGGTGGGTGGATTGCTTGAACTCACAAGTTTGAGACCAGCCTGAGCAAAAGCAAAATCCTATCTCTACTAAAAATAGAAAAACTGAGGAGAGAGCATTGTTTTAGCCCTAGGTGGAGCCTACTGTGAGTGATGATGGCACTGCACTATAACCAGGGTGATAGCTTGAAAGACTCTGTCTCAAAAAAAAAATCATACGCAAATTACTGCACATAGAAATTAAATTATTTTTCACAGTCCATATAAAAACAGAATTTTGAGGCTAAAGAACATTAGACTTGGCTTGGTGCCTGTGGCTCAAACGGCTAAGGCACCAGCCAAATACACCAGAACTGGAGGGTTTGAATCCAGCCCGGGCCTGCCAAACAACAATGATAACTGCAACCAAAAATAGGTGAGTATTGTGGGGGTCATCTGTGGTATCTGCTACTAGGGAGGCTGAGGCAAGAGAATCGCTTAAGCCCGGGAGTTTGAGGTTGCTCTGAGCTATTATTCCTCGGCACTCTAACCAGGGGGGACAGCTTGAGGCTTTGTCTCAAAAAAAAAAAAAAAAAGAACATGAGACTTTCTTACATTTGGGGAGATTCTTAGTGTTCTGCTAAAATGACTATAATTTCTACAGAAACTTATTTGAAATCTTCATAGCATAAAACATTAGAAAGCATAAAACATACAAAACCTATTTGTGGTGTTCTTGGGATTTCTGAAACAAATACTAACGTCACCACCTCACGCATATATTTTGGATGTGATGCTAAAAAAAAAGAAACTCTGGCGGCACCTGTAGCTCTGTCGGTAGTTTCGGCAGGCTCGAACATGGCCCAGGCCAGCAAAAACAACAATGACAACTGCAACAAAAAAATAGCTGGGCATTGTTGTGGGTGCCTGTAGTCCCAACTACTCGGGAGGCTGAGGCAAGAGAATCGCTTAAGCCCAAGGGTGTGATATTGCTGTGAGCTATGATGCCACAGCACTGTATCCAGGGAGACAACTTGAGCCTCTGTCTCAAAAAAAAAGAAAAGAAAGAAAAACTTTTATTCAGACACAGTCTCATTCTGTTGTTCAGGCTACACTGTCATAAAATCAGCCTAACTGACAGCAACCTCAAACTCCCAGGTTCAATGAATTCTCCAGCCTCATCCCCACCACCAGCCTCCAGTAGGTGGGACAACACGCAACCACTAGAATGTCTGGATAGTTTTTCTCTTTTTAGTAGAGATGGGGTGTCAATCTTGTTTAGGTTGGTCTCATGCTCCTGAACTCAAGAAATAGTCCCACCTTGGGTCCCAGAGAGCTAGGATTAGAGGTGTGAACCACCACACCCAGCCTAAAGAATATTAAAAGAAATTTCACATGTATACTAAAAAATACACACATATTTCATGTCCTTAACAGCAATGGAAGAGCAGTCACATCCTGCATTCGCATGTAAGCCACAGGAAGTTCTTTCATTCTCACTGTAACCTAGAAGGAATATCAGTGAAAAGTAAGGCCCTTCTGGAAATTAAAACCAAGAACAGGCATAGTGGCTCACAACTATGTACCTGGCACTCTGGGAAGCTAAGGAGGGAGGACTGCTTCAGGTCACAAGTTCAAGACTAGCCTGAGTAAGTATGAGAACTCTCTTGTACTAAAAAAATTAAAAAAACATTAGCCAGACAACGTGGAGAAACCTGTAGTCCTGGGAATTTCGGGACTAAGATAGAAAAATCACTTGACACCAGTAGTTTAATGTTGCT
This sequence comes from Perodicticus potto, assembly GCA_963574655.1. Classification (NCBI taxonomy): domain Eukaryota; kingdom Metazoa; phylum Chordata; class Mammalia; order Primates; family Lorisidae; genus Perodicticus; species Perodicticus potto. Next base: position 864 of record CAUYRH010029184.1, on the reverse strand, counting down.
CTGAGCGAGAGGGAAGGAGGGAGAGGGATGTGATCTCAGTGTGTACCACACCTTTTGGGGCCAAGACACGATTGTAAGAGGGACTTTATCTAACAAATGCAATCAGTGCAACCTGGTTTCTTCTACCCCCCATGAATCCCAAACAATACAAAAAAAAAAAAAAAAAAGAAAGAAAGAAAAATGAAAAAAAAGAAAGGTTACTCTGAGCTAGGCTGATGCATTGGCACTGTAGTGTGAGGCAAGAGTGAGACTCTTTATCAATAGGAAAAGAAAAATTAAAAAATAATAAAAACAAGAAGAGACATGCCTTGATGTAAGAACAAGAGAAAGAAACCCAGGCTTCTCAGAATCATTTCTGGTTAAGCTGAGCTTCCCTAATCACACTGTATTGTGTGGTTTCCTCCCAGAACTTGGACCTCTGACCAGTGTTACCTGCTCCACTCACTCCAACCTACCTGGGTACTTGACTAGTGTCTGCTGGGTCTTCACCTTCCAGGGTTCTTTGCTTTGCTCCAGACAGGTGATGAGGTCTGGCTTAGAGACAGCAAGACCTGTTTTATTAGGAAAAAATTGGGATTCTTCAATTGGCAATCTAATGCCTTGGGGAAGGAGAGAAAAGGACATTTTAGAAGATCCTGAAATAATAATCCCAAACAGATTTCCTTGCAGAAATTTCAGAATCCTTAAAAAGTATTTAAAGTTGAAACATTCCTAACTCCTCCGCTACCAAAACTACTGAAATCAAATTTGGTGCTAGAAATCAGACTTCAAGGTATGAATAACAATCTAGGCCATGAAATTTTTGAAATTTCCATTTATCTAGTGAAGTATATAAATCAGCCCAAAAAAGGTAAGATTAATGCC
>CAUYRH010029179.1:0-10233 GCA_963574655.1 Perodicticus potto | reverse complement strand
ACAATGATGGCTGCAACCAAAAAATGGCCGGGCTTTGTGGTGGGCACCTGTAGTCCCAGCTACTTGGGAGGCGGAGGCAAGAGACTTGCTTGAGCCCAGGAGTTGGAGGTTGCTATGAGCTATGATGCCACAGCACTCTATCCAGGGTGACAGCTTGAGACTCTGTCTCAAAAAAAAAAAAAAAAAATAGAAAAATTAGCCAGGTCTCGTGGCAGGTGCCTGTAGTCCCACTACTTGGCTGAGGCAGGAGGATCACTTGAGTCCAAAGAGTTTGAGGCTGCTGTGAGCTGTGATACAATAGCACTCTATCCAGGATGACAAAGTGAGACTGTCTCAAAGAAAATAAAAATAACTTTAAAATAAGAATATACTGGGCAGCGCCTGTGACTCATCTAGTAGGGCACCGGCCCCATATACCGAAGGTGGCGGGTTCAAACCCGGCCTCAGCTGAACTGCAAAACAGAAAAATAGCCGGGCGTTCTGGCGGGCGCGTATAGTCACAGCTACTTGGGAGGCTGAGGCAAAAGAATCACCTAAGCCCAGGAGTTGGAGGTTGCTGTGAGCTGTGTGACACCACGACACTCTACCTAGGGTGATAAAGTGAGACTTTGTTTCTACAAGAAAAAAAAAAGAATATACTTACCATGCTTAAACTTCTTTCAAAAATTAATTATCTTTAAAAACAGTTTTTGCCACTCATCTAAAATGCTTTCACTGCACACCAGTTGAAAATCCCTGCTCTAGAGTTTACAAGACCTGAAATAGAACCTAGCTCTGACACTTAACCACTGTTACCTTGACCAAGTTATTTCATCTTCCTGCCTATTGCTTTCCCCACATGTGAAATTGCTATTATAAATCACACCTACCTCAGATAATTCCTGTAAGAATTAAATTGGCTAAGTGTATATGAAGTACCTAACATAGCAGTTGGCACAGATAGTTCAATAAATACTGGGGGTTTTTTTGAGACAGAGTCTCACTCTGTCCCCATGGGTAGAGTCTGCCATGGCATCATACCTCAGAGCAACCTCAAACTCTTAGGCTCAAGCAGTCCTCTTTCCTCAGCCTCCCCAGTAGCTGGGACTACAGGTACCCGCCACAACACCTGGCTGATGTTTCTATTTCTGTTAGAGTCAGGGTCTCACTGTTGGCTTAGATGGGTCTCCAATTCCTCCTTCCACCTCAGCCTCCCAGGATGCTAAGATTACAGGTGCAAGCCACCGCACCTGGCAAATATTTATTATTTTAGCAGAAAAACTTGACTTTGTATGAACTAGATAGTTCACCTTTACTGGATGCTATTCGATTTGAATGTACCTTAATGTAATTTTCCTCTTTTCCATCTTAGAAATCTAGTGCATATGATTGAACATGCACAGAAAGAGCTTCAGAAGTTAAGGTAAATTGAAATTCTCTTTTTCATTTTTTTTTTTTTTTTTTTTTTGAGACAGAGTCTTACCCTGTCGCCTCAGTAGAGCGCTGTGGCATCACAGCTCACAGCAACCTCCAACTTCTGGGCTTAGGTGATTCTCTTGCCTCAACCTCCCAAGTAGCTGGGACTACAGGCGCCCGCCTCAATGCCCAGCTATTTTTTGTTGCATTTTGGCATGGGCCAGGTTCGAACCCTCCACCCTCAGTATATGGGGCCGGCACCCTACCCAGTGAGCCACAGGCGCTGCCCATATTTTTTATTTTATTTTATTTTTGGAGACAGAGTCTCACTATGTCACCCTCGCTGAAGTGCCGTAGCATCACAGCTCATAGCAACCTCTAACTCTTGGGCTTGGATGATTCTCTTGTCTCAGCCTCCCAAATAGCTGGGACTACAGACGCCCACCACAATGCCCAGCTATTTTTTCTTGCAGTTGTCATTGTTTGCCTGGCCCAGACTGGGATTGAACCCACCACCCTCAGTGTATGTGGCTGGCACTGTAACCACTGTGCTACAGGTGCTGAGCCTTTCATAATATTTTAAAATAAAGTTTTTGTGTGTGGTGTTTTGTTTTGAGACAGCGTCTTACTCTGTTGCCCAGGCTAGAGTGCACTGGCAATATCGTAGCTTACAGCAACGTCAAACTCTTGGGTTAAAGTATCCTCCTGCCTCAACCTCCCATGTCGCTGAAACTACAGGCATGCACCACCATGCCCAGCCAAAAATTAAGTAAACCTTTAATAAATTAAAACCGGGGGGAAAGAAACCATCATGGCTGTGGTCACATGAAAGTAAACAACTGATCCACTTTTTTTTTTTTTTTTTTTTGAGACAGAGCTTCAAGCTGTCACCCTGGATAGAGTGCTATGGCATCGCAGCTCACAGCAACCTCCAACTCCTAGGCTAAAGCAATTCTCCTGCCTCCACCTCCCAAGTAGCTGGGACTACAGGTGCCCACCACAATGCCCGGCTATTTTTTGGTTGCAGCCGTCGTTGTTTGGCGGGCCCAGGCTGGATTCGAACCCACCAGCTCAGGTGTATGTGGCTGATGCCTTAGCCGCTTGAGCCACAGGTGCCGAGCCGATCCACTCTTTTTGACTGGTGTCTGGCACTGGATTACCCTCGCAGGACAGACGGGGCAAAGGCCCAAAAAACATCTCCATCAGGCCATTTTTCCTTGTAAGTCTGCAAACATAGAAAACACAGTTTTTAAAGAAGGAAATGTTGGCCGGGAGTGGTGGCTCACACCTATAATCCTAGCACTTGGGAAGCTAAGGCAGGTGGATTGCCAGAGCACTTGCCACAGCGCCTGCCTATTTTTTGGTTGTAGCCATCGTTGTTTGGCGGGCCCGGGCTGAATTCAAACCTGCAAGCTCAGGTGTATGAGGCTGGCGCCTTAGCCACTTGAGCCACAGGTGCCGAGCCTGTGTTTTAGATTTTTGACAGTGACCATGTTCTATAAAATTCGTAATCGAAATGTAATTAGAAGGGAAAAAAACAAAATGTAATTAGAAGAAAGTTAATTCCTACAATTATCCGTGGTTATGGGGGCGGCACCTGTGGCTCAGTGGGTACTGCACCAGCCCCATATACTGAAGGTGGCAGGTTCGAACCCGGCCCCGTCCAAACTGCAACAACAACAAAATTATCTGGGGATGGAGAATTCCTACAGTTAGTCTATAACTCTAGATCTATCTATTCTCAAGAGATTAAGATATTCTCTTACATTGATTATGATTTTTTTCTGTTGATTTTAGTCTTAAGTTGGCCAGGAAAGGTGGTAGTTCACACCTGTAATCCTAGCACTCAGGGAGGCCAAGATGAGTGGATTGCTTGAGCTCAGGAGTTTGAGACCAGCCTGCAAGAATGAGACCTCATCTCTACTAAAAATGAAAAACTGGGTGGCGCCATAGTTCAGTGAGTAGGGCGCCAGCCACATACACTGAGGGTGGCGCATTCGAACCTGGCCTGGGCCAGCTAAACAATGACAACTGCAACAACAACAACAAAAATAGCTGGGCGTTGGGGCGGGCGCCTGTAGTCCCAGCTACTTGGGAGGCTGAAGCACAAGAATCATTTAAGCCCAAGAGTTTGAGGTTGCTGTGAGCTGTGATGTCATAGCACTCTACCAAGGGTAACATAGGGAGACTCTGTCTCAAAAAATAAATAAATAAATAAAAATGAAAAACTGAGGAAAGAAGATCACTTGAGCCCAAGAGTTTGAGGTTCCTGTGGGCTACAACACCATGGCCCTCTACTGAGGGCAAAAAAGTGAGAGACTGTGTCAAAAAAAAAAAAAAATGTAATTGAATTGTATAAATAATTTTTTGCAGAAAACATATTCAAGATTTAAACTGGCAGCGAAAAAACATGCAACTCACAGCTGGATCTAAATTGAGAGAAATGGAGTCAAAGTGAGTATTGAGAGCGGGGCCTATGGTTCAGTGAGTAGGGCGCCAGTCCCATATACTGAGGGTGGAGGGTTCAAACCTGGCCCAGACCAAAATGCAACAAAAAATAACCGAGCATTATGGTGGGCGCCTGAAGTCCCAGCTACTCAGTAGGCTGAGGCAAGAGAATCACCTAAGCCCAAAAGCTGGAGATTGCTGTGAGCTGTGACGCCACAGCACTCTACCAAGGGCGACAAAGTGAGACTGTCTCTAAAATAAGAAAAAAAGTGAGTATTCATAATTCCATCAACTTTCAAATTACTATTCAAACAGCATTCAAATAGGATGCTGCAGGTGTCAAAGAAATTGTTTTCCCAATCTACCTTTCACCTTCTCGGTTTGTTTGTAAGAATTGAACCAATGGGGCAGCGCCCATAGCTTAGTGGATAGGTCGAGCCACATCCACCAGGCTGGCCGGTTCAAACCCAGCCTGGGCTAGCTGGGCAGTTGTGGAGGGCGCCTGTAGTCCCAGCTACTTGGGAGGCTGAGACAAGAGAATCACTTAAGCCCAAGAGTTGGAGGTTACTGTGAGCTGGGATGTTACAGCACTCTACACCAAGTGCAAAATAGTGAGACTCTGTCTAAAACAAAAAAAGGGCAGTGCCCCCATATTCCAGAGGTGGTGGGTTCAAACCCAGCCCTGACCAAAAACTGCAAAAAAAAAAAAAAAAAGAAAAGAATTGAATCAAGGCTAAATGATCCTGGTCTCAGAGTGCCATTTTTAGTTCTATATTTCTTGCTCTGAAATTCTTGTAGAAAGAGATTTCCATATTTGTCTTTATTTTTCTGACTGCAAAGACCCAGAAAAGAGCCATACTTTGATGATTTGTTTTGCCCTCAGTTCTTTTCCCCTTTGTTTGTACTTTTTTTTCTTTTGCGGTTTTTGGCTGGGGCTGGGTTTGAACCCGCTACCTCTGGCATATGGGGCCAGTGCCCTACTCCTTTGAGCCATAGGTGCCATCCCATGCATACATTTTTCAAAATGTTCTACATATATACACATATACAGGGTGTCCTGAAAGTTGCCTGAAAAGTTGCCATACATAGGCAAAATTTAGTTATAATTTTCCATTTTCCCTATTTATAGCAACTTTTAGGGGACGCTTTTAGGACACCCTGTATGTACATTTATACAAATCCTGTAATATAATCATGCATTTTGGTATCAGTTCTCTTCTTTTTTTTCTTTTTCTTTTTCTTTTTTTTTTTTTTTCTCACTATTGCCCTTGATAGAGTGCTGTGGTGTCACAGCTCACAGCAACCTCAAACTCTTGGGCTCCAGCAATTCTCTTACCTCAGCCTCCCAAGTAGCTGAGATTACATGCGCCTGCCACAACACCTGGCTATTTTTTGTTGTTGTAGTTGCCGGGCTGGGTTCACACTGGTGTATGTGGCTGGCGCCATAAAGCATCGTGCTACGGGCGCCGAGCCTCAGTTCTTTTTTTTGCTTTGCTATTTCCCCTCTCTTCCTCTCTTAACCCACGTCATTCTTGTTCCCCCTCCTCTACATACATCCTGTGTTATCAGTCTCTTACATATCCTTTCATATTTTTCTTTAAGTTAATATGATGTTATAGTTATGTTTCTTTTTATTTGTCTTCCTAGAGGTCTTTTCAGGGGAAAGGGAATTTTGTCAGTTCTAGACTTTTCTCCACTATTATTCTCTGACTGTTGCCTCTGCAACAGTCCCTTTTTTTTTTCTCTTTTCTTTTTCTTAGAAACAATCTCACTTTATCTATTGCCTTGGTAGAGTGCTGTGGCGTCACAGCTCACAGCAACCTCCAACTCCGGCGCTTAGGCGATTCTCTTGCCTCAGCCTCCCAAGTAGCTGGGACTACAGGTGCCCACCACAACGCCCAGCTATTTTTTGTTGCGATTTGGCTAGGGCCAGGTTTGAACCGGCCACCCTCAGTACATGGGGCTGGCACCCTGCCCACTGATCTACAGGTGCCGCCCAACAGTCCCTTTTTTTGTTAATCCAGTTAAACGTTGTCTTCTGTTTCTTCTATTTCCTTAATTCTCTGTCCTGCTTTCCTAATTTTCTCTTCCATAAATTAAACTTTTTATTCTGTGATGGTTGTAGATTTAAATGCAGTTGTAAGAAATAATACAGAGAGGTCCTGTACCCTTATCTACTTTCCCACAATTGTACCTTTTTATATGGAAAATTAGAAGTGAATCTTAGTGTTCTATCCCTGAGTGAACAGGTATTTATACATATAAAAGAAAAATTTTTTAAATGACTTTACATTGAATAATTTTCCCTTTTCTAGTTGGGTGTCCTTGGTCAGTAAGAATTACGAGATTGAACGGACTATTGTGCAACTAGAAAATGAAATCTATCAACTCAAGCAGCAACATGGAGAAGCAAACAAGGAAAATATCCGGCAAGACTTCTGAAAAAACAGATTAATTTTGTGTGTAGAAAGGAAGAAAAGTTGGGTTTTCACAGAATGCATCTGAATTATGAGGACAGCAACATCTCACAGCAACAGTTGATAGTTAAATGTTTAGAAATCATAGAGTATTTGGACTGTAGTGTTGATTGTTTATATATCTTAGCAAAAATAAAATTTTCTAATTGGTATTTTTATAGCCATGACAAAAACTTTGGGCATTTAACATAAGTTAAGACTTTAGAAAAATATTCTGTCATAGCCAGGTGCAGTGGCTCACGCCTATAATCCTAACACCAGGTGGGTGGATTGCCTGCGCTCACAGGTTTGGAACCAGCCTGAGCAAGAGCAGACCCCACCTCTAAAAAATAGTCGGGCATTGTGGCGCCTGTAGTCCCAACTACTCGGGAGGCTGAAGCAAGAGAATCACTTAAGCCCAAGAGTTTGAGGTTGCTGTAAGCAATGATGCTATGGCACTACCGAGGGTGACAAAATGAGACTCTGTCTCAAAAACAATATTATGTCATAGAATTAATTTTTGAGCAACTTGGACTATATTATTTTGTATCCAAGAATTTTATTTAAAGCTTTCAGGCTAAACACAGTGGGTTACACATGAAAACAGAAATTATGTGAATGAATGTTTATTCTTTTTGAGACAGAGTCTTTATGTCAGTGCCTGCTGTGGCACCCCGTCACCACGCAAATAAAAACAGCTGGAGCACAGATTGAAGGTATAAGCCTGTAAGAGATGAGGTTCCCATAGGTGCAGGGAGAGAGCTCCAAGCAACCTCTGTCATGGCCTTTTATTGACGAATTATACAACAGGTGTGGGGACCCACTAGGATCACGTGCTTGATGGTCGCTGCATGCTCTCCCCAGTTAGACTCCCACCCTGCTGCACTGGGAACGTTCAGTGTATAACACCTGCTTGCTAAAGAGCGACTAAGCTTATCTCATTAATGCCTGCAGCTGCTTGAGGGCTTGTCTCTGGACAGCAAAACATCTCCATGCTAGGCTGCATCTGTGTTCCTCCAAGGAGTAGGACGCTGGCCCCCTATGCTGTAGGTGGCGGGTTCAAGCCCAGCCCCTGCCAAAAACTGCAAAAAAAACCCCACATCTCCATGCAAGAAGAAGCAGTGGTGGGCGGCACATGTGGCTCAGCAAGTAGGGCACTGACCTCATATACCGAAGGTGACAAGTTCAAACCTGGCCTCAGCCGAACTACAAAAAAAAAATGAATAGCCAGATGTTGTGGTGGGCGCCTGTAGTCCCAGCTGTTCGGGAGTCTGAGGCAAGAGAATTGCCTAAGCCCAGGAGTTGGAGGGTGCAGTGTGACGCCCCAGCACTCTACTGAGGTTGATAAAGTAAGACTGTCTCTACAAAAAAAAAAAAATCTCCATGCTAGAAGAACCAGTGGTGGGCAGCACCTGTGGCTCGAAGGAGTAGGGCGCCAGCCCTGTATGCCGGAGGTGGCAGTTCAACCTCAGCCCCAGCCAAAAAAAAAAAAGAGAACCAGTGCCCACTTCTGTAAGCCTGGTGCTCGGTCTCCTACTGTCTTACTCTGTTTCCCTGGATAGAGTGCCATGGAGTCACAGCTCACAGCAACCTCAAACTCTTGGGCTTGATCCATTCTCTTGCCTCAGCCTCCCGAGTAGCTGAGAACAGGCACCTGCCACAACACCCAGCTAGTTTTACTATTTTTAGTAGAGACAAACAAGGTCTAGCTCTTGCTCAGGTTGGTCTTAAACTCCTGACCTCAAGAAATCCACCATCTCAGCCTCTCCGAGTGCTAAGATTACAGGTATGAACCACCATGCCTGGCCTGCGTCCCATTTTTAAATTTGAATAAAATGGAGGATTACCAGATAGGTAAGGCAAGTCTTCCTTGTAAAAGAACAAAACAACCTGGGGTAGGCAGGGAGTGTGAGGAGACAACTGGAGAAAACAGATGGTGTATAAAGAAACCTTTTTTTGTTTTTTAAGAAATAATGCTGGTCGCCCATTGCTCAGTGGTTAGGGCGCCAGCCACAAGCAGCAGGGCTGGTGGGTTCAAACCTGGCCTGGGCCTGCTAAACAAACAAACAAAAATAGCCAGACGTTGTGGGTGCCTGTAGTCCCAGCTACTAGGCAACAGAATTGCTTGAGCCCAAAAGCTTAAGGTCACTGTGAGCTATGATGCCATGGCACTATATGGGGCGACAAAGTGAGACTCTTGTCGCAAGAAGAAAAAAATACATATATATATATGTATCCTGGCCAGGCCTGGTGGCTCAAGCCTATAATGCTAACACTCTTGAGGCCAAGAGAGACTGATGCTTGAGCTCAGGAATTTGAGAGCGGCCTCCTCAAGAGTGAGACCCTGGGCAGCAACTGTGGCTCAGTGGGTAGGGCACCAGCCCCATATACCAAGGGTGATGGGTTCAAACCTGGCCACAGCCAAACTGCAACAACAAAAAAAGCCGGGCGTTGTGGCAGGCGCCTGTTAGTCCCAGCTACTCAGGAGGCAAGAAAATCGCCTAAGCCCAGGAGTTGGAGGTTGCTGTGAGCTGTGATGCCACAGCACTGTACTGAGGACAATAAAGTGAGACTCTGTCTCTAACAAAAAAAATAGTGAGACCCTATCTCTACCAAAAATAGAAAAGTTAGGCCAGGCTCAGTGCTCACGCCTGTAATCCTAGCACTCTGGGAGGCCAAGGCGGATGGATTGCTTGAGCTCACAAGTTTGAGACCAGCCTGAGTAAAAGACTCCTCTACTAAAAGTAGAAAAACTAAAACAAGAGGATCACTTGAGCCTGAGTTGGAGGTTGCTGTGAGCTATGATGCCACAGCACTGTACTAAGAGAGACAGCTTGAGAATGTCTCGGGGAAAAAAAAAAGCCAGCTATTCAGGAGGTTGGGCAGGATTGCTTGAACCCAAGAATGAGGTTGCAGTGAGCTACAATGACACCTCAGCACGGTACCCAAAGTGACAGTGTAAGACTCTGTCTCAAAAAATACGTTAGTGGGCAGCACCCTAGCTCAGTGGGTAGGGTACCAACCATACACACCAAGGCTGTCAGTGGGTTCAAGCCTGACCCGGGCCTGCTAAACAAAAGTGGCAACAACAAAAACAAACAGCCGGGCATTGGGTGGCGCCTGTGGCTCAGTGAATAGGGCACCGGCCCCATATACCGAGGGTGGCGGGTTGAAACCCAGCCCCGGCCAAACTGCAACAAAAAATAGCTGGGCGTTGTGGCGGGTGCCTGTGGTTCCAGCTACTCTGGAGGCTGAGGCAAGAGAATCACCAGAGCCCGAGAGCCAGAGGTTGCTGTGAGCTATGATGCCACAGCACTCTACCAAGGGTGATAAAGTGAGACTGTCTCTAACAAAGAAAAAAGAAAGAAAGAAATAGCTGGTCATGGCGGGTACCTGTAGTCCCAGGTACCTGGGAGGCTGAAGCAGGACAACTGTTTAAGCCCAAGAGTTTGAGGTTGCTGTGAGCCTAAACGCCATGGCACTCTACCAAGGGCAACATAGTGAGACTCAGTCTCAAAAAAAAAAAAAAACAGGCTAAGGCAGAAGGATCACTGGAGGCCAGAAGTTTGAGGTTATGGTAAGTAAACTATGATTGAGTCACTGCACTCCAACCTGAGTGACAAGAGTGAGACCAGTCTCAAAAATAGATATAACCCAGGTGTGTGTGAGCCTATAGTCCCAGCTGCTAAGGAGGCTGAGCCAGGAGGAGGATGGCTGGAGTCTAGGAGTATAAAGGCACAGTGAGAACTATGTAGATGCCACTGCACTCTACACGGAGTGACAGACTCTTATCTCAAAACTAAATAATAAAGGTTCTGTATGTTGAGCCAGTTGCAGTGGCTCACGCCTGTAATCCTAGTACTCTGAGAGGCCAAAGCAGGTGGATTGCCTGAGCTCACAGGTTCAAGACCAGCCTGAGCAAGAGGAAGACCCC
>CAUYRH010029178.1:0-49707 GCA_963574655.1 Perodicticus potto | reverse complement strand
GTGCTGTGGTGTCACAGCTCACAGCAACCTCAAACTCTTGGGCTTAAGTGATTCTCTTGCCTTAGCCTCCCAAGTAGCTGGGACTACAGGCGCTGCCACAATGCCTGGCTATTTTTTTTGTTGTTATTGCAATTGTCATTATTGTTTTTAGCTGGCCCTGGCTGAGTTTGAACCTGCTAGCCTTGGTGTATGTGGCCAGCACCCTATTCAGTGAGCTACGGGTGCCACCTATGTGCGTGTGTATATATATGTATACACACACAAACACACATATATATTTTTTTCCCCCTTTGTGAGACTGAGTCTCAAGCTGTCACCCTGGATAGAGTGCTTAGAGTCATAGTTTACAGCAACCTCCAAGTCAGGCTCAAGCGATCCTCTTGTCTCAGTTTTTCTTTCTTTCTTTCTCTTTTTTAAGTAGAGAAGGGATCTCGCTTTTCCTCAGGCTCATCTTGAACTTGGGAGCTCAAGCTGCCTGCCTTGGCCTCCCAGAGTGCTAGGATTACAGCGTGAGTTAGCCGTGAAGGTATATCTTTATTACAGAACAATTTTTTTCCGTTAATAAAATGAATAAACAAAAACCATAATACCATATACCGACAATAACCTGGTAGCATGCAAATGTTTCAGGCTTGAGAGGCATGTTCGTGATGAATTTATATATAATAAATTCTTAAGAATTCTTAAATTCTTTTTTTTTTTAAATACATATATATTTTTTATTTTTGCAGTTTTTGGCTGGGGCTGGGTTTGAACCCGCCACCTCCGGCATATGGGGCCGGCGCCCTACTCCTTTGAGCCACAGGTGCTGCCCAAATTCTTATATATAATAAATTCTGAAATACATGTATGAATTGGCTTGACATGATTAATACTTTAAAAGATAAACATAAGGACAGTTTATACATTGGTATTCATATGCATCAACTCAAGGTCAAGAGTAGAGAGTTATTAAAAGTCTAGGGTCAAAACTTTAGGAAATAACATTGTATCCACCTACATTTAAATTTAAAGATCAAGGGCCAAAACTTTAAGTAGCAGTAAATAAAGGATGTATAGGCTCGTCACCTGTGGCTCAACGGGCTAAGGCGCCAGCCACGTACACCTGAGCTGGCGGGTTCGAATCCAGCCCGGGCCCGCCAAACAACAATGACGGCTGTAACCAAAAACATGGCCAGGCGTTGTGGCGGGCGCCTGCAGTCCCAGCTACTTGGGAGGTGGAGGCAGGAGACTCGCTTAAGCCCAGGAATTGGAGGTTGCTGTGAGCTGTGATGCCACGGCACTCCATCCAGGGTGACAGCTTGAGCCTCTGTCTCAAAAAAAAAAAAAAAAAATAAAATAAAATAAAATATGAACTATTTCTGTAAGAAATTCAAGTTTTCATCATGAAAGGACTAAATTGGAAGTCATTTTGCTATCATCAGAGAGTAAGCCGAAGGTGAAGCTGACACATGGAGAAAGACAGCTAAAGCCTTGATCAAACTGTGCCTGAAGCCTAATGTTCCTCTAGTTTTTCTACATATGAGCCACTACCCTTTATTACTCAAGCCAATTTGATTTGGGTCCTCTCTATTGACCACTAAAATCACCTAAGTTGATACAGGCCTTAATCACTTCCATTGGAACTTCATTTAAAACAGATGAGGACACTATAAGCTCAGCTAACCTCTTTAAAGTAAAAAATCTTGCATAAACTTCAGGGATGCTTGGATCCCAGCTCTATGAATGAAATGTGCTGTGGTTCTCAACCTTCCTAATACCGCCATGTATTTTCATTGTTAAAAAGGGGTCGTTGTTATACCGGAGCTCAAAATCACATAGGAGAAAAAAATATTAGTTCATTAGCAGCTTAGCATGGAGCAGGTTTCTGGCAGTGAGAAAGGATGCTTCAGAGTCTTGGTTGCCTAAGTAAGCAGACATTAAGCACTAAATCACTGACCTTACCAAAAATTCCCATGTTACATGTGATAAATATTTACTAGGTGAAATTATATACTTTGTAGCTTTTTTCTTTTTTTTTTTTTTTTGAGCTAGGATACTCACAATGTCATCCCAGGCTAGAATGCAGTGACATCATCATAGCTCATTGCAGCCTCAAAATCCTCAATTCAAAGGATCCTCCTGTTTCAGTCTCCTGAGTAGCTCCGACTACAGACATATGCCACAGCTCAGCGAATGTTTCATTGGTTTTAGAGACAAGGTCTTGCCTTGTTGCCCAGGCTGGTCTCAAATTCCTGGGCTCAAGTATCCTTCCACCTTGGCCTCCTGAGTCACTGCACTGGGTTGTTTGTAGCCATTTTTAGATTGAACTCTGCCACGGGATTTCAATGGGGCCCAACATTTTAATATGTTTATTTTTAAATATCTGAAGCCAATATGGAAAGTTGCTCGGACTTTTAAAACAAACAGAATTCTCAAGGGTAAAACTATGCTGATTCTTGAAAAGGGCATAGGAATTTAGTTCGCCAGGCTGTTTCTCAATTTCAACACTTGTAGAAATGATCATATCTAACTCAAACTGAAAAGCTCTTGGAGCTGAAGGTAAAGGTTTATAAAAATTCAAACTAGGGAGGACCTCACCTAATGTACATGATGGAAAGGTACATTTCAATACTATTAAGAAAAGAGTATAATGGTGATGGATGTGCTAATCAGTTCAATGTAAGCATTTCACATTGTATATCAAAATGTATATATACCCCATAAATGTACACAGTTATGATTTAATAAAAACAAAAAATAAATATAAATAAAAATTCAAAGTAATGATCCATGAATCTGGAAATAGGAAACTGGGAGGCCCATGAAAAATTAATTAATATAATACCAGCGTTTAGTCCTTAAGGCTAGTACAGTGTTCACAGACCACGAGAACAAAACTAATGAAATAAAGAGCTATGTGTAAAAACAATATAAATCATACTGCTGTTTCTTGGATTTTTAAAATTTATAATAAAACACATTTATGAAAAACAAGATTCTGGATGACCATGACTATGTTGACAAAATCTTTTTCTAAGTAAGGGAAGGAGATTTTCCTTTAAAATGCAAAATGTATTCGTTGAGTCTAAGACCAAACCTATCTCAAAATGTTCAGGTTCCACCGACGCCTTCGTCTGCAACACAAAAACACCAAAACTCAATTTCATTTGAATGTACTACTGCAAAGGTTTCCAAACATGCAATACCTTTGGAATTACATTTTGAGAAGTTTAGGTTGACTAGCGAATTCATAGAACCCCCTTATTCAACACCAACTAAAAGTTCTAAAATTCTGAGACCCTGTGGATCGCTGTCCCAGTGTCAACCATGTCTAGCACATGTGGGTGGAGCTCAGTGGGCTAGGACGGTAAGTATTTATGACTATGCCTTGTTTTGAGTTCACCTTATGAAAACCAGCCACTGCACAATCGGTTATCAAAAGGATTAATACTCCAAAGGTTTATTATAGCCTGGGTCCACGGGTCTTAGGGTTTGGCGGTTCCCCCTCTGACGTACTCTTCGGAGGCAGAAGAAAGTCTCCTGCAGGAAAAGTACCAATGCACTGCTCACGCATTCCCAGCGGCGCGGGGAGGGGAGGTTGGGGACCCCTCCCGCCCCCGGTGAGAGTGGGCGGAGCAAGCGGTCTGCCCCGCCTCCAGACCCGCCCCCTCCGCGTGGCCCGGCGCACAGATTCTCCGGGCTCCACGGCCTCCCGGAGAGGGCGGCCGGAGGGCGGGGCTCACCCCTTGCCCTTGGGGTCCCTCTGACTCCACCAATCAGCGAGCGCCCTGTTGGCCGTCCGCAGCCTCCTGAGCCCCTCCCTCTCCCGCCGGCCTCCGCGTCCCAGAATCCAAGATGGCGGGATCCAGAAGAAGGGGTCCCTCGGCCAGACCTCGGCCGCTTTTCTGCGCCCTGCTGTTGTCGCTTAGTAGCCTTAGTTGGGGCGACGGCATGGGAGGAGACCCCGCGGTCGCCGGCGCCCCGGGTACCCCGGTCGCGCTGCCACATCGCCGTTTCGAGTACAAATACAGCTTCAAGGGGCCGCACCTGGTGCAGAGCGACGGGACGGTGCCCTTCTGGGCCCACGCGGGGAGTAAGCCGGGGCAGAGGGCTGGGGGCCCGGGTCCCTCCTCGCCTTCTGCTGCTGCTTCACCTTCTGTGAGCCCATACCCTGGAGTACTGAGGGTCCTGTTCCAGCTGCTGCATACCATATGCGCTGTGAAGGGGACCCTCTCGGCAGCCCTGTCTAGGTCCCCACTGGCCTGCAAGGTTCCCTTCTGCCTCCTGGCCCCAAATCTCCCACCCTGCTTCTTTATACTCTGAACACTCCTCCTGTCTTCCCGTCTTTGATCTCTTGTACTTTCCGTTTGATCTGGAGGTATTTTGTTACTTCCTACACTTGCAAGCATTCAAACTCTCTTCTAGGCATCACGTTTCACCCTAACGCCACGTCTCTAGGGGAAATTTCCCCCACCCCCAGCAACCTATTCTAGCCACTTTTGCTTCCTTTCCTGCTCCCCCAAACCCCCGCTGTCTTTGCTCCTGTTTGTACCTCGGAGTCTGAGTAATTTTTACGTCATTGTATGTTAGCAGACATTCTTAAACTGTTGGAACTCACCTTAAATTTGCCTCTTAGTGACTTGGTGTGGTCTTTGATCTTTTAACACATTATGTAACTCTTAGGAGAAGGAGTATATGTGTTTTTAGTATTGATTGTTTCTGAACCTTAGACTAAGAATATCTGAAGCCCTTAAAAAATTTTTTTCTTTTTTTTTTTTTTTAATTTTTTCTTTTTTAAAAAAAATTGAAATGACCTTGGATTGATGTTTTAGTCACTTTCTGTGTTTGGCACTTGATAGATAGGAGAGCCTTGATAGAGCATTTACTATGTGAAACAAAAACGTATCTGCACCTTTTAGTGCTGATGTGTCACTGCTGACTAAGGAATCAGCTATATCACTTGGCATGTCATAAACTGTTCAGTGACTGTCAGATACACCCTTTGAAACAAGTGGCAAATGCCTGTATATGAGATGAGAAACCCTGGCAATTTGAATTCTCTTTATGTGTGATTAAGTAATCATTTGTAGAAGGCTTGTGTACATCATTTTAGGTTGTCCATGATTGAAACAAATTTTCATTTCTAGAAGTAATTTCTGAATAGAAAACACACTTTTAGGAAGGACCATTTTCTTCACATTAATTTTTAATTAAAAGGTGTAAATTTCAATTTGGCTTACTGACCAAGTCTTCAGGTTTTTGAAGTTGACTGTAATTATTTTATCTATTATGTAGCTACATAGTAAGGATAGATTGCTGGGCATTTATTATCAAGGTAACACTGTTCTTAATAAACAAAGATGAGGCAAATAATACCAACCACAAGTTTTTGGATTTTATTTTTTTGTTCTTAAAGGAATGATGAATTTTTCTTTAGTGGTGATGTAATTATTCATACTTTTTCACTTCTGCACATTTCCATTGCCTGCCTGTTCTTTCTTTCTCACATTCCACATCAGCCTATTAGGAATATTAATCAACTACTCAAATTAGTACCTTGACTTTCTTTAAAGAGCCATACCAGTTTTCTGATCTGCTGCAGAAATGTCAGGATGATGTACATTAGTGAATTAAAGTTGTGTGCCTAGACTGCATTTAAAATAATGGAATTAGTGTTTTAGCCATGACTTACCTAGCTACAGACACCAGAATCAGGGCTTTCACTGTCACTTTAATTTTTACAGTCTCACTGTTCTCTTAACTCCATTGTTCACTATTCCCTTTGGCTCTGTGATCCATTATTTAAAACAATTTGAAAATAGAGCAATTTAGGATCTAGTTTAAACACAGGTGATTACCTTCACCCCCAAATTAAGACCAAATGTGTGATGTTTCTCTTTCTTAACTTCAATGGCCTTTTGTACTTTCAGTACACATCCTTAGGTCCATAAGGCCAAAACATGATAAGTTTGTAACCCTTTATAGCTTTCAAAACTTTTACTTCATTCTCTGATTTGATCTTTAGTAGACAAAGCAGGCGTTATCTGTTTTATAGATGAAAAAACTGATGTTCAGAAAGGTTAAGGTTTTTGAAAAAGGTTTTGTAATAGATGTCAGTAAAATTAAACTTGAATCTATGTCTTCTGATTCTTTGTCTAATACTCTTCCCATGCTGTCCCCTCCCCCTTTTGAATCAGTCACCAGACAGTGACTGATCCTACTAAAGTATCCCAACCTTTCTTTTTGTCATTTTTTTCTACCTGTAAAGTGTTATTACAGTTGTGGTGGTTTTGTTTCCGAGCATGGATGTCAGAACTGGTTAACTGGTAGAGTGTGCAAAAACTGTTCAAACTTTAGACCTGATAGGTGCTATAGTAATTATTTAGTCCTAGTCCAATAGGAGGAAGAGCTAACATTTATTGAAACAATTATATACCTATGAAGATGTTAGAGAAATGGAGTAATTGCCTAAGATCAAATAGCTAGTAAATAAAGGAGCTGACACTTGAAACCAGCCTGGAGATGCAAACCACTGTTGGGGGATTATTGTTTTCTCTGAGAATCCTATAAAGCTGAAGTATTGCTTATCAAATTGAAATCCAATTGACCCTCTTTCTAGAAGAATATATATAGAGACAGTATTTTGTATATAACTTTTGTTGTATTTATGGAAGTGATCAAGCACAGCCCCTTCATTTTACAGGTGAACATATGGTGAACCCAAAAGAGTAAGAGAATTATTTGCTCAGAATCATACAGTTGAATTGAGACTAAGAACAAGTCTCTTGATTCCTAGTAGCATGTTTTTTTTCACGTTGAGCTTTCTAACATTTGCAAACTAGTAAAAATATTGTACGTTGCCATTTTTTAAAAAATGTAAGTTTTTGAGGTATTTAAAAAGAATATTATGATAGTCAAATAGTAAATTTGTCTTTTAAGTCTTAATTCTCTTCCTCCTGCCCTAGGCCCTGGAGTTTTTGGTGTATGATTGTAGCTTTATTTATTCGGGCAGAGAGATTTCACCATTCAAAAGATTAGGAAGACATTGGCTCTAAACTTTTAAAATTGAAAATGTCAACATGAAACTTTTTCCTGAAAATTATTGCATAGGTTACTAAGTTAAAATTTGATCTCTGTAGTTATAGGTAGCAGTTTGGAGATGATTTGTTGAGTTTTACCTAATTATAACTTAAAGCTTTTCTTTCCTGACTTTTGTTATAGATGCTATTCCAAGTTCAGATCAAATTAGAGTAGCACCATCATTAAAAAGCCAAAGAGGATCAGTGTGGACAAAGGCCAAAGCAGCCTTTGAGAACTGGGAAGTGGAGGTGACATTTCGAGTGACTGGAAGAGGTCGAATTGGAGCTGATGGCCTGGTATGATAATTTCTTTAACTTAGAAAATGTACATAAATGCATATATTACTAGCTTTTAACTGTTCCCTGTTATGTGTTTCCAGGCAATTTGGTATACAGAAAATCAAGGCTTGGAGGGCCCTGTGTTTGGATCGACTGATATGTGGAATGGTGTTGGAATATTTTTTGATTCTTTTGACAATGATGGAAAGGTATATCTATTGTCAGGACTGTTACTTTAATTTATCTCCAGCAGAGTTAAGCTCTGAGAAATAAAGCTTATTTAACACTCTCATTAGTTTAGTAGTAGAGAACTCCCCACACTATATGGTAAATATGATAATTAGTTTTATATAGCTGGTAGTTTATCACTTCAAAGTTACAAATACGTGATTTTTCGTATACCAACTGAGGTCATAAAGGAACCCTAACTCTGAGAACTACACAGTGACCCCGCCCCACCCTTACCAACTTATATGCCTTTAGTAATTTTGATGGAGAAGCGTGAGTCTTTTGATGTAGGTGGTGAAACCAATAGTGTTTACAAGACAGTGACCAGTTTGCTTTCATGAGAACACCCAAATGCATGACTATTGCTAATGCATGTATTTATATCTTTTCATATGTTAATCATTCTTTGTGATCAGGCCAATTTTTCTGACAGTCTTTCAAAAAACAGTTAAGAACAAAATGTACTTACATATTAGAAACATTAACTTGTGCCTTAGCAGCCATAGATTGATGATCTTCTCTCCAGCTGATTGTTTCTCTACTGATTTCCAGAGGTTATTATGGGCTGTTTAAAGGAAAACTTCAATAACTCTTTGAATGCCAAGGCCATGTTATTTTAAGATTTCGAGTGGTGGAATCTTAAATATATAAGACAACTTATAGCACATCAAGAATGCTCTACATTTTTTGATTAAGGACATTTAACAAATACATTTTCTTTATTTTTAGAAAAATAATCCTGCTATAGTAATTATAGGCAACAATGGACAAATCCATTATGACCATCAAAAGTAAGTTTGTGTTTATGTTATTCCTGATTTCATCTTCTTTTTGGAAACCTTATGAAATATATTGGGATATATTGAAATAAATCTGAAAATCAGTTTCCAATTGAAATAAGATTATTCTCGAGTCATATTTTGTAACTTGGTGGAAAGGTTTGTATTTTATTTGGTTCTAAGTGTTTAGTAGTCAGCTCTTTATTTGTGGGTTCCATATCTGTGGATTTAACCAACCACAGATTGAAAGTATGCGGAAAAAAACCAATTCTAATACTAATTTTAAAAACCTTTAGAGTATAACAACTGTTTACATCATTTACATTGCATTAGGTGTCACACATTTAAATCTAGAAATGACTTAAAGTATATGGACAGATGTGCGTAGGTTACTACGCCTTTTTATGGGAGGGACGTCAGCATCCAAGGATTTTGGTATCCACAGGGGTCCTGGAACCAATGCCTTATGGATACTGAGGGACGACTGTATAATATATATGAATTAGGTATGTACAGTTTTGATTTTCACATGCTTGTTGTGGAGTAATTACCTTTTAACCAATAAGTGAACTGTGAGAAAAATCAATTATCCAGGTTCCTGTTTACTATTTCCTGCCATTTAGTTTCTCACAGCTTTCTCTGGAGCTATTTAAAGTACAGGTGCCTAGACCTCTTGATTTGGGGTGGAATCAAGGAACCTGCATTTTAAAAGCTCAGTGATTCTGATTCAGCCCTAGGGTAAGAACCGCTGCCACTACATGTGGAATAGTGTAACTTTCCCCTCCCTTCAGTGGGTGGTTAACTTGTGGCTTCTAGTCTTACCCAGAATTCTAACAGAAAAAATCTTTGTGTCAACTTTGTGTCTTCTGAATAAATGACTTGAAATATCCTAAGGCTTTGTCAGAGCTGGTATTATTTTAATCTTTTTGAATTTTTAAATATTGAAGCGCTTTCTAAACCTCGTGTTTGTTTTCCTTTCTCTCATACAATAGTGATGGTGCTAATCAGGCTTTAGCAAGTTGCCAGAGGGACTTTCGTAATAAACCCTATCCTGTCCGGGCAAAGATTATCTATTACCAGAAAACATTGACAGTAAGTAACATCCATTTAGAGATAATCAAAAAATGATATTTTATAACAGTATGATGTTTCATTTTAGATTTTTTATCTTTTTAAGTTTTTCTTTTTTTTGAAACAGAGTCTTATTTGTTACCCAGTAGAGTACCTGGCATCAGCCTAACTCATAGCAACCTCAAACCCCTGGGTTCAAGTAATCATACTACCTTGGCTGGGACTACAGGTGCCTGCCACAACACCTGGCCAATTTTTCCTATTTTTATATAGATAGGGTCTCTCTCTTGCTCAGGCTAGCCTTGAACTCCTGAGTTTAAGGCTTCCTCCTGCTTTGGCCTCCCAGAGTGCTAGGGTTATGGGCCTGAGCCATAACATCCATCGTCATTTTGAATTCTTGATAGAAAGTAAATGTCTTTAAATTTAGATATTGCTCACGTATTAATCAGTGTTACTCCAAGAGAACAGAAGTGGCTTCAAAGTCACTTTGTAAGTAGTCCTCTGTTATAAAACTTTGCCAGTAGGTTTCCATTTAGTCAGTGAATGTAAGCACTCTACTATAAAGCACATGATATATACAAAATCCAAACCTTCACCATCTAAATATGAATATGACAAAGATGGTTCTCCCCAAGGAGCTTTTTGTCTAGTGGAGAAGACACATTTCTGGCATTACTGTGCTTCAGTAACCAAAGTAGCTACTCAGATATTTATTGAATTAGTATTTGCACCCTCAGCTTGTCTCAGTTGTTTCCACATTAGAGGGAAAAACAAAGTAAGGGGCAATTTGAAGCTCAGGTGG
The DNA here is from genome assembly GCA_963574655.1 of Perodicticus potto. Classification (NCBI taxonomy): domain Eukaryota; kingdom Metazoa; phylum Chordata; class Mammalia; order Primates; family Lorisidae; genus Perodicticus; species Perodicticus potto. The sequence goes on along the minus strand of CAUYRH010029178.1, from coordinate 39,487 downwards.
TATTAGGGGAGGAAACGTAGTCAAATGAGATTTCAAACACAATTATAGCATTTAACAATGGGATGAAACTATAGAGCGAATAAGGAAAATTATAGATAACTCCATAAAATATGTTACTGACATTCGTCAGGAGGCATGTTGTACCCAGGCTTTGCAATTACAGGCCTATCATTCCTTCTGACTCCTAGCACAATGGCTATATTTTGACCTTTTAAAAAATAAATTAGAAATAGACAATAAGATGGATTTTTAATTTGTTAGGACTCAAGGAAAACAGTAATGAACAATTGGAAGTTTTTAGGGTTAGAATGTGATTAGCTTATCTTCTTTTAAGATTCAAAGATTTTACTGATTGTTGATTCTAATCTGAAAGACTGTAGAGGAGGGCCAGTTACGAATGACATAAACTGAGATAGGGATATTACTAATTAAAGGAAATAAATATTAATATTAGTTAACTAAATGATAGGTGATCTTTTAAATTTAGTTATTTTAAACTAATTTTTAGCTCACTAGTTTCCATCCTACCCTATATAGTGAGTAACGAGTATTTTATTCTCTACCTGAAAATTTGGATGGAGTACTGTATGGCATTTCACCTGTGTGACTTAACTGTCTCTAACAGAACTCTACCTCTGAAAGTAGTGGTAAAAATGTTCTTACCCTGGTGCATGGACCTATTTCTGCATCCACTCTGTATCTCACTGACATAGTTAGGGTAGTGCTCATGACTGGGTTGTTAGAAAGGAAATGTATTAAAGAGGCTAAACCTCTGTGTGACTGGTGTAATGAGGATAGTATTTTAATGTCAGGTGAATTCCTGTGCTTTCTTAGAATTCCAGGATTCTATTAAGAAATGCAGGGTCCTTACTTCACGTAAACATTCTGCAGATTAGAAACTTACGTGGCTTTTTACTTTTTCTCACTTTCTGTTATTTTGTCAGTATGGCTTCTGACATTTTCTCTGCTAACCTATGACTGTCCAGTTACCTCATTAATAAAGAGGAGCTCACTACTTAGGCAATCTGTTTAATTCTCAACTGGCTATAGATAAAGTTGTACATTTAATTTCTTGGTTTTGGTCTGTCAGTGGAGTTTTAGAATGAGTCTGATCCCTCTTCACTATGAACCATGCAAAGAAATTAATTACAGACCTCTAAATTTTCTTAAGAGAAAGTGAGCCATTTTCTGTTTTCATGGAAAGTTATCAAAATTTCTCTTATTAAGCCTTTGACACATAGTGGGGCAAAAAACTTTTTCTTAAGTAAAGTGTCTTACTGTGTAATGACAGTAAGTAAGGTCACTTAAAATTACTCTTCATAATAAGGAAGGGAAGCAAGAGTGAATAGTATTGGTCATAAAATAGAGTAATTGAAAATCATATTATGATGCCTTTTATAAAAGCCTTGATTATGGTTTGTCTTTCTAGGTAATGATCAATAATGGCTTTACACCCGACAAAAATGATTATGAATTTTGCACCAAAGTAGAAAATATGATTATCCCTGCACAAGGGCATTTTGGAATATCTGCTGCCACTGGAGGTCTTGCAGGTATGTCTTTTAATATTAAAAGTTATCGAATTAAGTTTTATTGGGAACAGTATATTTTAAGGATAAGTAGACTCATTGGAATGTTCCACTCATCCACCATGCCCATCTTTTGGTCTGTTGACACTATTCATTTTCTGTTTACATCGTTCTGCAGGTTCACAGTTAGTTGGGGCTACATACAAGTCTGTAATTAGAGCATCAGTTGGGTACTCTTTAATAGTGAAGGAGACATATTTAAAGTCAAGACTATGAAAGGTTGGATGGTGCCTGTGGCTCAGTGAGTAGGGCGCCGGCCCCATACACCGAGGGTGGCAGGTTCAAACCTGGCCCCGGCCAAACTGCAACAAAAAATAGCCAGGCATTGTGGTGGGCGCCTGTAGTCCCAGGTACTTGGGAGGCTGAGGCAAGAGAATCACCTAAGCACAAGAGCTGGAGGTTGCTGTGAGCTGTGACGCCATGGCACTCTACTGAGGGCGACAAAGTGAGACTCTCTAAAAAAAAAAAAAAAAAGACTATGAAAGGTTAATCGCCAAGTCTTTTCGGATCCTGAGAGTTGTCACATCATGTATCAATGAATTGGACAATCTGAGGAAATGTTACTTGGGGATTAAACTTGAAACAAAAATATAGTTATTTTTTTTCCACATGAGATAAATGAAGTTAGCATTCAGCATTAATACCATTTTGTGTTTATATGGTACATTGTAGTTTTAAATATTTTCACATATATGGATTGTTCTTTTTAACCTTGGGAGAGGAATAGGGAGATAATCATGTTTCCCATATTTTTAGATGAGTTTGCCAAATCTCAGATGAAAGTAGTTTCTCAAGATCACAGGGCGGGTAATTGTTAGCCCCAGGCAAGACTCAGTCTGGATTTCTGACTCCTGAGTCCAGTGCCCAAATACACCACATAGGTTTTCCTTTCATCTGCACTGTAACATTGTAATTTTTTTTAAAATCTGTCTGCAACTCTAGATCTCCATAAGAGTGGCAGAAATCATAAGGATTGCTATATACTTGAAATTAATTGCTCTTTCTTTGCAGATGTGACTATTCACGATTGGCATTTTAGTTCAGAGTTAGGAGGTTTGATGTGCTGAGTCCCTACTTTCCGCTTAAACAGCTTGAAATTAATTTGATTTTCTATATGATTTTAGATAAAATTATTAATATCTTCCATGTGACAAAAACAAATATGAAAGTAAGATAAAAAAGTGGTATGTGCTATTAGAAAAGTTCAGAGACAGACGTAGGACATGAAAACCAAGATTTTATATCATTTGTCTTGGACGTTATCCATGAAGGAGATTCGTGGGAAAATGTGAGAGGATCTTGGTACCAAGTTTAGGAACTTGGACTTGTCTGACCCTTCGTTTGTTTGTACACTTCTTACCAGATACTTATGAAACTTCTGTTATATGTTAAACACTGCTAAATATTCCGATTCAGGATTTTAGAAAGTAAATTTTAGATTCTTTCTAATGTAAATCTTTCAGATAACTTGTCTCTAAGCTCATAGGGCACAATTGCCTTTACCGTAAAAATAATCTTCTGTGGAACTTTTCTTTTTATTTTTTTCCCCTTCTGTGGAACTTTTTCAGACTTCTTTTTTTTAAATTTGTAGATGACCATGATGTCCTTTCTTTTCTAACTTTCCAGTTGACTGAACCTGGGAAAGAGCCAGTAAGTAAACATTTTTTTCAAAAAGTTTTTCAGTTTAATGGTTTTGCTTTGAGGCCAGAAAATTGCAAAGATTGACTTAGGATCTTGTTTCTGCAAGTTACTGAGCTTCTGTAATGGTCTGTCTCTTCATTGGTAAGATAGAGTTGTTTGCACTGGCCACCTCATGATGTTGCAAGGATTAAATGAGACAATGTCCTTGTAGCAAGCAAGTAAATGGTAGTGGTTATTATTATTATTTTTATTTTTAGTAGCCAGAGTAAATTGGGTATGATATCAATAAGGAATAAAATTATATGTTGATCTTTCAGCTAGTGGTAGAATAGTTATAATGAGAAAAAGAACTAAAATTGTGGTATCTTACTGGTTTTCTTATCTTTTTTGTAATCTATTTATCAACTCCAATAAAAGCCTACACCAGATAAAGAAATTACAGAAAAAGAAAAAGAAAAATATCAGGAGGAATTTGAGCACTTTCAACAAGAATTGGATAAAAAAAAAGAGGAATTCCAGAAGGGCCACCCCAACCTCCAAGGGCAACCTGGTGAGTTGGGAAGCCAGTTGCAGTGCGGCAGCAGGGTTCTCGGCACATGGATGATTGTGTCTGCATATTGCCTAGCTCATCCCTGCTCTCTGAACTGACAGATTACAACGAATTTCTGGAAGCAACGTATGAACAAATCTTCAGTTTTTAAGGGCCTGGAGACTGGCATCTTTACCAATAAGAGTGTGGCTTAATGATGTAATGTGTAAAGTAAAAAGTGCCATCATTATGTGAGTGAACAGGGAGACCACTGGAGTGGAAGATCAGTGACGACAGAAATCTTACTTGCTGTGTTCACTGCCGTGCTTCCTAAACCTAAACCAAACAAAATCCAAAGCAGTGCTGACTTAGTATTGAAACTCAGTATTTGGTTGAATGAAATCATCAAAGGTTTATGTTTTTGCTTTTAGTGGCTCACAGTTACCTTAATAAGGATAATATTTGAAAACTATCAAGACCATTGTGAGAGTAACATAAAGTGATATCTACTACTTTTTCTCTTACTATTCAACAGAATCTTGGACTTCAAAGGTTGAAAATTGGAAAATACTAGTCTAAGCCAATGTAATAAAAGGCTTCAATATGCTAATGAATGTCCAAAATAAAACATATTGAGGCCAAATAGAGGGACTTTATATTGTCTACTAGCTTTTTTTATCTGGGTCATTCCCTATTAGCATAAATAACCAAACCTGTACTTTATAAAGCCTGCATCCCGCATATGAACACTGGATATTGTATGCAGTTCTCTTAATGATACACAGTATTATTTAGACTTAATGAAGTTAAAAATGAACTATAAATGTCATTCTTCTTTTGAATTTGTTTTAAACATCATTACATATGATTTGTATGTCCTGAAGCTGATTGTAGTAAGCGTTTAAAGAGTATAGTTTGGTGAATTTTAACAAATGTGTATACCAATTCTACTTGCTAATCTGTGTAACCAGATCAGTATACAGAACACTTTTATCACCCCAGAAATTTCCTTCATGCTTCTATTAATACAATCCCCTCTCCACAGAGCCCATCACTGTTGATTTCTAGCACCTTTGATTAGTTCTGCTTATTCATATACATAAAATAACAAAGTATATATATGAAAGAGAAACATTTTTAAATGAAAAAAAATCAGACCTAATTTATAATAAGTAGCTCAACCACCAGAAAGGCAAAAAAAAATGGTAATTGAATCATGATTGAATTATTTATCTGCATGTTACTATTTGGGAGATTTTACCACTATAAGGATAATGTTCTAATTTGGTATATATTGACATTTTGGTTGCTTGTGGTATTTCAAAAACTGCATATGTGTATGTGATCCTAATAATTTTAATTTGTAATTTCCTCTTCAGCGGATGAAATATTTGAGAGTGTAGGAGATCGTGAGCTAAGACAAGTCTTTGAAGGACAGAATCGTATTCATCTTGAAATCAAGCAACTGAACCGGCAGTTAGATATGATTCTTGATGAACAGAGAAGATATGTCTCTTCCTTGACAGAGGAACTCTCTAAGAGAGGAGCAGGAACCCCAGGACAGCCCGGGCAGGTGAGCTTTCCAAGCGTGCACATGTGCCTAGCCGGCCTCAGTCAGGGGACAGAAGAGAAAGGCCTCTGGTCCGTGTGGTCATAGGCTGTGCAGGTACTAAGCTTGCTCGTCATCGTGTTTTCCTCCAGATCACTCAGCAAGAACTGGACACTGTTGTGAAAACTCAGCATGAGATTCTGAGACAAGTAAATGAAATGAAGTAAGTATATAGAAGTGGTGTCTGAGTGTTAGATGATGTCCTCATTCTAATTTGTGACTTCTCTAGGTGAGCCAGCACTGTATTGTAAGATTCTTGGATAAGGGTAAGAATTACGTTCTAGATTCATTTTACATATAGGAGAATATAAATACAGCAACTTTTAATATTTAGAAACTGAAAACATGTCTAAGTTATTTATTAAACTGTTCTAAGTTAGAAAAGGAAAAGTACTCTTAGCATCTTTAAAAAAGAATAGGTTTGTATAGTTACTTGACAGAGCCAAGTGTGTTCTTAAATTAATAAACTACAAAAAAGATAGGGAGTAGTGATATATAACAATTTCATGAAAAATACATAGGAATAAGCATGTGTAGCATTGTAATATAAGCAGACTTGATGCAAGAAATTCTTTTTGAGGGAATGAAATAATTTTGAAGGAAGTGTGTGTGGCTCCCTCTTTTCCATTCTCATCATATACCTTAAGAAAGGCTGGACAAAGAGTTGAACAGAGAGAACATACTGTGTCTTTGGAATGTTGAATGATAAATTTCTAATGAGAATGATTCACTTACACAGATAATTAACGGCTTCACATGCCTGGAGCAGAGAAAACAAGCTGAAGTGTTACATTTCCATAAGTATAACTTAAGAGCAGTGTCCCAATCACTTGACACACAACATCCAAGTGAGTTTTTTAGGACTGGAAAACTAAACAGGGTTAGATTAAACAGGTGGTGACAGTACCTGACCTCTAGAGATTAAAAACACTTAACTTGTAGTTGCAAATTTGTATTTCTTCAATTTTACTCTTTGGCATTTTAAAAAATCTTCAGTTTGTGGACTCATGATTAAAATATTTCTGATGTTAAATGAATAGAAACCTTTAAAAATAATCCTGGTTTATGTAACAACATTTTAAAAAAATCTTATTTTAATCCTATTTTGGATTTAGAAGCTGGAAAAATAGTACAGGAAGTTTGTATGTGTCCATCACCCAACTTCCTCTAATGTTAATATTTTATCTAACCTTAGTATAATTGTCAAAACTGTGAAATTAACATTGATATACTACGATCAGATAAACTAATGACCTATTCATATTTCACCAGTTTTTCCACCAAGGCATTTTTTTGTTCCAGAATCCTATCTGTGATCACACACTGCATTTTAGTTATTGTTTCTCTTTAGACTTTTGCCATCTGAAAGAGTTCTTTCCTTGTCTTGCATGACCTTGATGTCTAGCGTGAGCACTAGTCAGTTGTTCAGATGCCTTTTGATTTGGGTTTGGTGTTTACCCATGATTGGATGGAAGTCATGCCCTCTGCCAAGATGCAACCGTGCATCACATTCATGGTGTCAGTATATCTTATTACTAGTGATGTTGGCCATGATCACTTGGGTATGGTGGTTTCTTACTGATTTCTCTTAAAGTTACTGTCTTTCCTTCTGTGGTTAACATTTTGGAGAAGATACTTTGAGATTTTGTAAGTATCCATAGCAAACTTTTGTTCATTAATTTTAGCACCAATTGAAGGTTTGTCTAAAATAAGAATGAGATGTTTACCAAGTATTTATTTTTCTGTCATTCCCTTTATACTTATTAATGGAATTGTACTATAAGGACCAACTATCCTCTCACTGTCATTTATTTAGCTGATGTGAGTACCTATTCACGGGTATTTTATTTTATGGGTTGTAACCTAATGCTATTATTTATTTTGGATAGTTTCACATTTGGTCCTTATAAGCTGCTTCAGGACAGCTTCTGTGTTCCCTTCAATAAACCTTATGCCCCCATCTTTTTTTTGTTTTTTAAACATTTCTTTACCTTCTGATACTACTCTGTATATGTTTTCCAGGCTTATGTTGTATTTTCTCAGCTCTGGAATCAACCACTTCTCTAGAAAGCCCTAATTTCTTTTCTTGGAGAAAGAGATTTAAAAATCAAGATCTGGGGATAGAGTGTGCTCATTACTACGGGGATGCCATTGCTTCTAGGCCCTCTTAGTTGACAGAGCTAAGGAATATATATATGTGTGTGTGTGGTGTACTAACCTACACATATACACAATTCTGTATTTCTCTATCCATTAATTTACTTTTGTGTTAAACTATTAGATTATGCACATCTATTGGACTCTAGTGGTCTGGACTAGAATGAACACTATAGGGTTGATAAATTTTAACCTTCCTCCTTTTCCTATTTGGAAAATTTGTTCTCCAACCAGGAGAAACTTGGTTCTTAATATCTATAACGTATTTACTTGTTGGTTCAATGTTAGTGTGCACAGAAGTGCACATAAAGTGGTTTTAGATTGTTAACCCATATTCCTGTGAGGACATTTACTGACTGGTGTGTGTAAAGTTCCTTTTGCCTCTAGACTTGGAGTATCTAGCCAAAATATCATTTTCCAAACAGAGTCTTAGTTTAAGTCTCTTTTTAGTATATTAATAGTATTCATTTATGACACAATTAGGTTCTTTGTTAGTATTATATTCCTCCTATATCCTGGTTGATTTTAGTTTATTTTGGGTATATGAATGGTATGTGAAGACTGATTCTGAGAGGCGGAGCCCAAAATGCACATGCATGTGTGGATGAGCATGTGTGTGTATGTATACATGGCACTCCCCTCAGCTCTGCTATCCCATTCCCACTCTCTCCTTCCTAGTCCTTTCTCATCCACCACTTCTTCTCAGTAACCAGTTCTGTTAGTTTCTGATTTGTTTTTCCTATATTTCTTTTCCACATGTGTATTTTCTTAAATCCCCTTCTTCCTTCTGTGAGGGTAGCGCACTCTAGTACTCTTGTGCTTTGCTCGTTCCCCTTAACAGCAGTAGCAGAACATCCTAAGGTTCAGCTAGCACTTAGAAACCCTAGCCATGAAAGCACTTCCTTAGGGTAGTTAGCAGTCCTAGCACACTCCCACTCACTAGTTGAGAACAAATGTCATGCAGATGGTAAGTAACGTAAAGACTGGACTCAGATTTCTGAATTAGTCCTCTGGAGCTTTTTCCTCCAGATTTAGCCTCAGAAAAAAATGTAAAGAGTTAGGAAATACTTGTCTTGTATTTCCAGAAAGAGTGGTTTGTGTCTTTATGGATTTATGTATTCTGAAGAAATAGAGTTTTTTTTAGCAGAAACAGCTTTTTAGCGCATACCTTTTTTGTACCATTGATGCCTTTTCCACTCCTCCATCTTTTTCCTTCCAAGACTTCCAGCACCATTTGCTCATGGTGTTCTTTGGCCTCTCTGCTTCCTTTTAGTTTTCTCACTTGTTGCTCACCTTCCATCATCCCTTACAAGGTGTTTTTCTCAAGGGTTGGTCCAGCCCTCCTTTTATTTGACCTATTTCCTAAATTAAATGTGCCCTCCTTGTAGCATAGTTCTGCCCCATGGTCTTTCCTGCTTCTTTACCTCTCAATTCTGGGTGGCCATCTCAGTTAAATGTGTCTTTCTTGGAAGAACACCAGCTGTGCTTCTCTTGCCATGCTGCCCTGCTAGACTATGAGTTTCAGCAGGGCAGGAATTTTCCTTTTTCTTACAAGATTTAAATCTCTAGAAATTGTCTGACTCATGACATGTACCAAATAAATGTTAGCAGACTCGACAGGCAGATGAATGATTGAATAGGAGCACATTAAGTGTGACAAAGTTAGACTCTGTCTCTACCAAAAAAAAAAAAAGATAACACATTAGAGACTATCATACTATCCCTCGGGATACCAAACAACTATTTTTTAGTTCATGTTTTAAACAAATAGGTGCTTCTTTGGTTAGGTTCCACTTGAAGTTCAAGGTACATATGTAAGGGCCATCTGAGAGAACTGCAAGAATAGAATTACATTTGTGTTCAGGGTACCCAAGACAATTTGTGTTCTTTGATTTTCTAGAAATACATAACTCAAAAGCTGTTAAACTCAGCGGTTATGGCTTATTACAATGAAAGATAAATATAGAGTAAAATTAGCAAAGGAAAAGTTGCATAGGGTGGAGTGCAGGAAGAACCAGGAGCAAGTTTTCAGTTATCCTCCCCTAGTGAAGTCTCATGAAAAGTACTTAATTCTCCCAGAAGCAATGTCTAACATGTACAAAGTGCTACAAACCAGGGAAGCTCACCCAATCCTTGATGTCCAGGAGTTTTGTTGGAAGTCAGTAACATAGCGTCCACACGACTGACCTTAAATAGATACTCAATTTCCATTCCCCCTAGACGTCCAGCTGATCCAATGAAAGCCTAAGACCCCAGGTAAACAAAACCAGACGTTCACATAGATCACTTTTTTAAAAAAAATCACATTGTTTGCACGAAGTTTCTGAGGAGGCCCACGTCCACGGATGTGGAAGGTGCAGGGTTTGAACAACCCAGGCCTAACAAGCTGGTCCTTTGTCATACAACATCAAATACCTGGAGAGATTTTGTATAACTTTATTAAGAGCATCATCTATTATGTTACTCATTATCCTCTTAAACTACTGGTTTTAACACACATTATTTAGTAGTAGTCTATATAATGATTATTAGATGACCTTTCATAAGAGTAAAAGCATAATGTAGTTTTATAAAGTATTTTCAAATTTTAGAGACCATTTTTTTTTTAAATGATCTAATGTATTATGCTTGAAAAGGTACAAGCATTTAAAATCTGTGATTGCAAAAATCATCTTTCTGGTGATTGCACTATGAAAAGGGATTTTCTGTTTCAGGAATTCCATGAGTGAAACTGTCAGACTGGTGAGTGGGATACAGCATCCTGGCTCTGCCGGGGTCTATGAGACAACACAGCACTTCATGGACATCAAAGAACACCTGCATGTAGTCAAGAGGGACATCGATAATTTCATGCAGCGAAATATGGTGACTTTGTTTCCTTCTCCTTTTATAATTTTTAAGAAAGGAAGAATACATCTTCTACTTTATTCTACTGAAAATATTTTAACCTTTCAGTAAATGCGAATACTCATTTGTAATGTTCATGGTAGGATTATTCCATATGTCCCAAATAGCCATGTGTCCTAGTTTTTTAGTTGTTTACGGTGGAAGAACAGTTTCCATAGCAGTTAACCGTTCATGGGCAGAAGCACAGGATGGGAGTTGTTCCTCCCATCCCAAATTTTTTTGCGTATAGTATCTATTATAGTTCAGTGAGAATATTTTCTAGCTGGGGGCAGTGGCTCATATCTGTAATCCCAGATACTGGGGAGGCTGAAGCAGGAGGATTGCTTGAGACCAGGAGTTTAAGACCAGCCTGGGCAATATAACAAAATCTCTAACTCAAAAATAAAAAAAGAAAGAAAATATTTTCTGATTTATCCTTTTAATGTCTTCTCTGATCCATGGATGGTTTAAATGTATTTCTTTGGCCTATTTTTCTCCCCAAGGTTCTGATTTGATAATTTCTTGCTATCTTACTAGCCTCATTTGCCGACATTGTTGTATGTTCGGATTAGATGGGATTGGATTTGTTGCTACCTCTCTACTTGTCTTCTGCAAGACCTGTTTAGAATATATTTCCTACTCTGCTTTACCAAAATCAGAAATCCTAATCTCTTATATTTTACACCTGTTTTTATATTTTTAAAATAGCAGGTATCCTTTAGAAAATGTGTTGAATTGATACGTTATAACAATGTTAAGTTAAATTGACTTTCTCATGGTCATTAGCTAGTAAGTAGTAGAGGGAAAAGCTTAGATCTTCAGCTTCTACTTTGTCTCCTTTATGTTTTTGGATATAGATTTTCTTATACACTTCTATGTAAATGCAAGCATGTACATCTTTTTCGAAAATGGCTTAATATTGATAGTTTTCTTATTGACTATGACCTCTCACCCAAAGCACTATTTTCTGTTCCCTTAGTTTTATCTGAGGTTATTTTGCTCCAACTCTAGCCTTTGTTGCAATGACCAAGTTGATGTTGTAGTAGTTAAGTACATACTGAGGACTTTATCCCATAGAAGTATCATATTGAGAACAACTAATTTCAGAGGCCACTCTGTCTGGATACCTTCATGAAATATTTGTTCCTGGAATTGAATTATCCTCCTTAAAATAAAAGGAATCCACACAAAAATAAGAAACATTTTTCAGAAAGTGAGTAATATTGAAGGCAATGAGATTGGTGAGAATGAGGACTGAGAAGAAAGCCGTTGTATTTGTCACGTAGTTCATTGTTTGGGTAATCATGTACGTGAACCGGAACACTTTTGAGAGTGCAGATGGTGCTATTAATAACTATACCAGTACAGCAGGTGTGAACTGGGCACGTCTGGGGGAATTGTGGTCTGTGATAACCTTAGTCTCTGTGACCTCAAGGACACTAAAATCATCATCATGGTCATGAGGAGAGGAGCCAAATGGCATGAATGACTGGCTGGTGAGAGGTGGAGGCCTTCCAGTGTCAACTACTCTTTCAAAAAAATTGGTGGTGAAAGTTAAAGGAATAGAAAATGTTTTTAGTGGTGAATAAATGAAAATACTTTTTCATATAGTAAACCATGAGTTATATAAAGATTTCTCATTTATTTCTTTTTCCAAACCACTAATCTAATTGTAATAGAAAGTTCTTTGTCTTGTAGCCATCAAATGAAAAACCAAAATGCCCAGAACTGCCGCCATTTCCATCATGTTTATCTACAATCCATTTTATTATGTTTGTGGTGATACAAACGGTGTTATTCATTGGTTATATCATGTACAGGTAAGTCTCCTGACAAAATTTAACCCAACATTTCTCTGTATCTGTTTAATTTGAAATACTCAGCAAAGATATCCATATATTTAAGTTATCTATAAAGCTGGGTTTATATCCTAATGATGCTATTAAAAAAATAAATAAAATAAAATTGGGTTTATACAGAGCAAATATGATTTCTCGTCTAGGTCAGTTGACATGGGAGTACGTGTATAGAATATATGCTAGCTTACGTATTTTACACGTTAAAAGGCATTGATATTGACTTTTTAATTTTAAGCAATCCTTTCTAAAGTTAAGTGTATGGAACTTTCAGTGTTTCTTTTTTTCCATAGGACTCAGCAAGAAGCAGCGGCCAAAAAATTCTTTTGACCACCATGTTCACATGTGTGCATCATGTATGTATGTACAACATGTCTTTTTGAGGGGATTTAAGTATTTAAATTGCTTCAAAGTTTAAATTATTAAATTTTGTATAAAATAACTGTTGAAACATTTGATTTGCAGTGAGAATAAACCTTAAAGCAAAACAACTACATTTAAATTTCTTCCTAGTACATAAATCTGTTTAAATTTCTGTGACTTTCTGGTCAGTAGAAGGCAGCCACTGAACAGAATACTGACCATGGAGAGGATAGATTATAGAAAGTAGGGCAAACTCTGGATATCAGTGTTACCCCTAAGCCTCCAGTATTGGAGTTTTCTCTACCATGAATATACTCGCCCTCCTGCCTCTCAAAATAGGAAGTCTAATTAAGAGCTCCCATCATGTTAATTTTGTAAACTAAATCTTTTTTAGAGGTCAAAATTTCCTAATCTAAGACCGAGGTTTGCCATCCTTTAATCTAAATACAGTTTTCTTTGAAATCAAAGGATATTTTGTCTACGAGTTTTAGAAACTGAATAATAGGCTTCAAAAATGGTAATTGAAAAGGTTTTTCCTCTCTGATTATCAATGGCATATTTTCCTTTTAAAGGAAATTTTGGGAGAAATTTAAGGACTACTTTTTGCCTAAAAAAACCACTTGGGTGAAAAACATTCCTGCAATAATGGTGTTTATGGGTATTTTGCCCAGTAGTGTATTCTTTTCATGATTGCCCGTATTCTTTAATATCTTCATTCTGATGATGTCAGGTCAATAAATAATTTTTGTATTTACATTTATAGCTTAAGGAATTTATTTCTCCCATTTCGTACAGCATGTAACTTCAGCTCAGATTGCATGATCTGAGGATATTTTTAATTGACAAAACTTACCACTCACTGCATTCTGGTTTACATTACTCCATGCAACATGGGTTTGTGACTATTTATAGACTCTTTTTAACTCAAGGTGGCTGTAGAAGAAGTGGTTTTAAGGTTTTTGAAACCAAAATTTGTGATTTCTTCCTTTTAATGCCAGAACTGAGAATATTGCGAAGAACTTGTTAGTAAGCTTAACTTTGAAATGTCAGACTGGAAGAGGTTTTTATATATAGTCTTTGTGCATTGATTCTAGGTATTATACAGATGGTCTATAAATGACATTTTAAAATATAGATTTAATTTTGTTTTCACAGCTGATACAGATTGACTTTTGCTGGCTTCAAAATACTCCTTGTCCTCTTTTAGTTGAAGTGGTTGTCTTTCATTTGCCATAGAATCTAAAACAATACTGTTATATAAACTAGTACTATTAAATTCTTCCAGGACTCCCTAAGTTTCCTCTTAAATGTCATTTACAGATTGGGCTAATGACCTAAAACCTGCACAAAGACTTTATGAAGAACTCTGCTTTATACCAAACTAGTACTGTGTGTGCAGTCTTGCCTCACTTTCTATGTTGGCATTTACCCTAGAATGCTGAAAGAGAATATGGTAATTTGACTTACTCTGTCTCCTTCAGTCACTTCAACATGGATAATGCATCTATACTGTTTTTACTTTAGAGTATTAATACTTTGAAATTCATGTTTCAGAGTCGTCATCATCACAGAATTTACTATTATTCCATGAAAAAAAATTAATACCTTCAGAAGAATGTTTAAGTTGTAGACTATGAAACTTGGGAAATCCTCTTGAGATAAAAGGCTGCCAAGTCCAGTGTTACAAAGTCCATGGTCTTATGTGCCTGAACATTAAAGGAACACCAGATCTATGCAGTGTACATTTTTCAGGCTAAGATTCAAGGGGAATCATTTTGACCATTCCTAACACAAGTGGAGATGGCTATTGTGAAAGAGCATGAGTCTTTATTATTTTAGTAATTTAATTTGCTTGAAAATTACTCTGTAAAACAGTTCATGCAGAATGTTTGTCATATTATTTGAAGTTTGGTTTGTTTTCCTCAAAATCAGTAGCCCATTTCTAAACAAAAATGTTGCTCTGTGGAAAAATCAATCACTGCCAGGATTCTTCATTTCTGTACTATTTTGTATAATTGGATCTGTTCACTTCTTTCACACCAGCAAGTATTTTACAGGTGCCTTGGATTCAAACGAAATTGATTTTAAAATTTTGATGCAAGTCATTTTGTTTGTGATGTCACTTTTAAAAAGAAAATGCAGTTACCCTTATTTAATATATCTATTTGTGTTCTAATTGTTTGTATGTTTTATTCAACTTGAAACTCTACCATCAAGTCACAAACAATAAACAATGTTTTGTTGTATATTGGAGGGATATCAGTGTTCTCAAAGAATGGTCCATGGACCATCTGGATCATGGAAGGCTTGCTAAGAATACAGATTCCAAGGTCTTATTTCAGACCACTCAAGTCAAAACTTAGGGTGGGGCTTTGGGATATCATTGTTCAGTAGGCACCTTAGATGATTCTGAGCATACTAATGTTTAAGAACCACTAAGATGAGGAGTGGGGGGGAAAATGTTTTGTTGGTTTAAAGCTGAGCTGAGAGCACAATATAATATTTTTATAGTCAATGTCATTAGCAAATGCGCACTGATTCTTTTATACTTAAAATTTACTTAATGTTCCTTTTACTAAAAACCTCTTGGTTCATGAGCAACTATAAACTAAATTCAGATTTCTGCCTATAGCTCTTGGTACTTTGGTGATGGTTTTTAAACTTACAAAATCATCTTCAGTTCATGGTCAAGCCATGAAAACTCTCATCTTGAAGCCTGCTGTCTTTTTGCTCTCCTGATTGTGATTATTGTGGCATTTTATCTCAGACAATTGTACTTTTTAACAGTTGTACTTGGGGAAAACAAGTGACTTGAACAAGGGATTGCCTGTGCTGCTGCATTGCAGAGATAGAATTTTTGTAAAGAACATAAATAATAGTTGTGAATATTAAGATATGAGCTGGGCGAGGTGGCTTACACCTATAATCCCAGTACTTTGGGAGGTCAAGAAGGGAGGGTTGATTGGGGCCAAGAGTTCGAGATCAGCGTAGGCAAGACCCCATCTCTACAAAAAATGAGAAAAATTAGCCAGGTGTTGTGGCACACACCTGTAGTCGCAGCTATTCATGAGGTTGAGGCAAAAGGATGACTTGAGCCCAGGACTTTGAGGTTACAATGAGCTACGATGATGCTACTATATTCCAGCCTGGGTGACAGACCGAGACCCTGTCTCAGAAAAATAAGATGTGACTATCTTTCCCTGTCCATGTGGTTATTGAAAGGCTATAGTAAACCATTATATTGAAAATTTTTTAATTTATGAGATCTAGTGTAAATCCACACTTGGACTTTTTAGATCTATACATTGCCTGTATAATGTATTTCTTTTATGATATTAAAGTTTAAGAGGGTTTTCTATCCACTGTCAATTTCAATTGGATAACATTCTGTCAAGTTTTTTTTCTGATTGTTTTTTGATGCTAGCTGGAATTCAAGAAATGACATTGACCTTGTTCAAATAAAGAAATATTTTAGTAAGTTTTCTTTTTCCTTCATTGGTCTTAGGTAATAAGTAGCTTTTTTCCAAGTAGGCCCTGATTTGTGATAGTATTTCATTTATTAGAGTCCACGCTCACTGCCCTAGGCTACCTACCTCCTGCAGTAAGTACCCGGAAGCATTATAAGAGCATACAGAAATGATAATGGATAAATGTTTATTTTACCCTTGCTGCTAATGAAAAATACAAATTAATTAAAACAATATATTTTGTTTTCACCTTTAATAACCAGATGCTGGCTAAAGTATAGTTAAGCTGTACTCTTAGTCATTACTAATTACTGGCAGTTTAAAAAAATATCTCTTAATCTTTTTGGCAATTACTGCTTAACCAAGTAATTATAATTCTTAAAGTTAATGTGGTATAAAAAGAAAAGACTAGGGCTTTGGAGTCAGACACATCTGGGTTTGAATCTTGACTCTACCACTTAGTAGAGGCAACCATCAATTTCCTCATAATACTTATCTCACAGCATTGTAAAAGAGAGTCCTTAAAAAGAGGTTCTAAAGAAGAGTAGATTAAGTTGGTAAACACAGAAATACTGGACAAAATTAAAAATTTAAGTACATAGATAGTTTGAGAGGAAACAATTTGAACACTGAACAGGGA
Source organism: Perodicticus potto (assembly GCA_963574655.1). NCBI lineage: Eukaryota > Metazoa > Chordata > Mammalia > Primates > Lorisidae > Perodicticus > Perodicticus potto. Next base: position 22,750 of record CAUYRH010029178.1, on the reverse strand, counting down.
GCATACTGGTGGCAGGAAATAGCAGAAACTATATCTAGGCCCTGCCTAGGCACTATTGTTGGAAGTTTTCATGTTCTTTTGGGGCATTAAAGATGTGGCTTTGAACTAGGGAAACCTAGAATGCCTGAACTGAGCTACTGGGATAAAGCAGGAACCCTAGAAGAGCTGCTCCTTCAGAGCAAATGGGTTGAAAGGACCTGTTAGCCATACTGCACCAAATCAGAGAAAGAATGGGAAGCTTCTCCCTGGGGCTCTGGGCAGGGGGATACATTTTCTGTAAGAAACTGAAGCCCCAGGCTTATGCTTTATCTGCATGGTGTGGAATTCGCCAAGTCAAAAATAGTGTGATCAGTTCTTGTCTGGTAAAATCCAGAAGAAAGGCAAAAAAAACCCCCGCTCATTACAAATAGTTGCACAACAAAAGTATATTAGCCACAGAACAGCCAATCCTAACTGGAATGAGGTCTAAAAGTTACAAACCAAACCAGAAAAATATAAAAGAGACCCAATAAAATAGTAAACTTGGCACCTCCAAGAATCTGAGACAATAGAACAGCCTGGAAAAAACAGGTATGTACACATAAAATGACTTTAAAAATACTGAAGAGTTTATAAAGACTAGAAACAATGAGGAAGGAATGGAATACTGAAAAATTGAACAGCTGGAATTTCAAAGAACCACCCCAAGACAACATAAATATGGGAGGAAGGTTTAAGATTGGACACGGCAGAAAAAGTTATTCAATTAGAAGATAGAACTGGGAATATTACCATAAGTGCAACATAGATATTAAAATGGTGAAGATGTAATGAATTGGCAATCAAAAGGTATGATGTACATATAACAGGAATTCTAGAAGGAATAGGGAGCGGCATGATGAGGAACTGTTCGAAAGTGTAACATGAGAATTAATCAGAATTGATGCACAAATACTCATATTTGAAGAATCCTGTGTCTAAAGAGTGGGGTGGGGAGATGAGTGGGAATTGGAGGAATCGTATGAATTTGGTTTTGACTGTGTGTAGGCTATGATTTGCCATGCAAATTATGGTGGACTGAAAGGATTATTCCAGGCAGACAAAATAACATCAACAAAAGCATGGAGTTGAGAAACGGTATAGATTAGTTGATAACTTTTAAGTCTGTTATGCTGGAATATAAAGGAGAGAGTGATGGTTGGATCGATTATACAGAGGCCAGCTCCCAGGGCTGCATGGGCTAAGGAGCTTGGACTTCATCCAGAGGGCCATGGGAGGTCATGAAAGTTTTAAGCAGAGGGGGAACATTTGCATTTTGAACACTGCAATCTCTGCTTCATGGAGATTGGATTGGGGGAAGACTGGATTTGAGACAGACCAGCTACAGTGCTCCTTCCAGTGGAAAATGGTAGCCTGAAGGAAGAACAAGACAGTGAAAACAGAAAAGTAGAAAATTATGAAAATAGATATTTTCTTATCTACTATTAGAGTAGCATTATCTCAGTGTGTTTGGGCTGCTATAGCAGAATACCATAGATGACATGGTTTATAAACAAAAGTTTCTCACAGTTCTGGAAGGCTAAGAAGTCCATGGAAAGGCACTGGTGTCTGTTGAGGGCCTGCTTCTTAGATTCTTAGATGGCTGTCTTTTCACTGTAACCCTCCTAGGCAGAGTCTATGGGCCTCCTTCATAAGGGATGAATCCCACTCATGAGGATTTCACTCTCATGACCTAATCACCTCCAAAAGCCCCACCGCCTAACACCATCAGGGCAGGTTAGGGTTTCAACATAGTAACCACCTAATGCTGGTTTGGTGTGGGACTGAATGGGAAGGAATAATGTGAGATATTATTCTGCTTCTGGCTCAGGGAATTGAATGGAACATAGTATCATGTTCTAAAATAAAAATAGAGAATACAAGAAAGAGAATGGGGGTTGGAGGTGAGGGAAGGGGAAGTTGAGTTCCATATATGGGACATAGATTTTGACATAACTATCCAAGTAAAAAATGACCAGGAAATAATCAAGAGTTGGAGTCAGGACAGATCATAACCTCAGTTTTTGATCTTTAAAATGTGATATATGAAATAAATGTACAGAGTACATGAAAAGAGCCAGAAACAAGATGCTGGTGCCCAGTAAAGGTCACTGTTATTCTACAGGTCTAAAAATCAGAAGAGACAACTGAATATATCCCACGACACTGGATCCCAGGCTTTTTGGCTCTTTCTCTTAACTGCCTGTGAGTTACAAGGCAACAGTCCTAAGCAGTGTTGAGAGTCCCATTACTTTTCTAAGATGCTCACAAATAAGTTCAGACAACACCTGGTCAGCTACTGCATGGCATTTGTTCACTCTTTTCCTCTGAACCCCTTTTATGACCATTGGGCACTGCTACTCTGATGTGTTTGTACCCCTTTGTTGGCTGTCACTGCTCATTCTTCTGAATTCTTCCATTTCAACCACATCAGCCCAGCAGCAGCATCACTTCTACCACATTCCAGCACACACAGGCCTCACCACTACTCTTGGGCAATGGGGCTGCTCTCCTGCCAGACCCTCAGCCACTCTGCCATCTGGACCGGGCATCCTCATGACGACTGTTGCCACAGAAGCAATGAAGACTTCCAGGAACTGTCTTCAGAGAAACAGAACCAAAGATATATGTGTGTGTGTGTGTGTGTGTGTGTGTGTATGTATGTCTGTATATATGTATGTATACATATATATAATACAATAAGTTAGGAAATTAATCTTTGATTCCCAGCCAATCTTCCCCTTCCATGTAGAACCAACATGGAGATCTATAAACAGGTCATGGAGGCCAGCATGTCTTGTTAGAGAATAACAACCACCGAACCAGTGAATTTCATACCAACTCAGTACTGTGTACCAGCATGGAAGTTCTGTAATAGAAAGGATACAGAATAAAATATAGTTATATTGCCTCACCAAGAACCGATGTCTCTAACCTTAAATAGACCAGTCACAAAAGTGTTGGCAAAAGAAATACCAGAGGGATTTTGAAGTATTGTCAGGTATAACATTATTGACTCTTACTGGAAGGTGGAAGTATCAACCTGGGATGCATTTCCTGAAATGGTCACTTTGGGAGAAAGAGGGTTGAGACATGTTGGAAATCCAGAGTCACAAATGGCCTTATAACCTAACAGATGGTGACTGTCCACAGTATTAATGAGGAGGTCCCTCAGTCCTGTATAGTTCAGTGAACATCTTACTGTTGTGATGGGAAATATCTTTACACAGCTGGTATATAACCTTGGGTTTGTGTCCACAAAAATATTAACCAACCTAAAGAAATGAAAAGCACCATGCTATTAGGCCTGGCATTTCAGCACAGTTTTATATGTACTGAGTGTCTGTAACGTACAAGACACTTTGTTAGGTAAAACATGGGCCACTAAATTGTCTCCACTAGGCAGTTATTATGATTACGACTATGTATTTAATTTGCTTTGTGGTTTCCATAATGCTCCTTCTACTAAAAGTATGCATATATAATGCATACTTTTTGCCCAAATTTTTGAGGGAAAAATAAGAATGTGTGTTATACATGGGTAGTGCAGTTGGTGAACAGGAGAGCCCAGCGGGCTTCACAGGGCCACCGCACCCTCCCACCTGGGCCCACCAGGCACACAGAGTTCCAGTTTGGGATTATCTATGGTATGGTAGGAGTGGACTAGAGCACCAAGATCAGGGAGGGGTCAGTGGCAGGAGTGGCAAGGCAGGCCCTGCCTACACAGGGGGGACCACGAGCCCTGTACAGGTCCCAGGGACCTATCAGGCTGCCTGCAGGCTGAGCAGCCTCAGAAACTTCCCTGCTGGCCACACCCATGGCCATCTCTGTGGCAGCCCCTGTTGTGGTGGGGAGGGAAGGGCTTCTTGGAGAGGGAAGGGGCAGCCTTCACAGAGCACTGGCCCTGGAAAGGCTGTGCATTCTGCACATTTACTGGGGGAGCATTAGCCCTCCCCAGATGTGTCTCTCCTGCCCAAGAGCCAGCCACTTTCTGGAGGGCATTTTCCTGAAAGTTTGGGCCCAAAACGTGTGTGTGCATTATACACAGGAGCACATTTTACGCAGCAAAATACCATATTTCCCTAGACTTTTCCTTCATTTTATGTGAATGCTTTTCCACTTAGAATAGAGGTTGAAAGTCCTTTCCAGTGAATCTCATCTTTAAGTTATCTCTGCACTTAGTACTTGGTGACCTTTTTTCTTTTTCCTGCCAGTTCTGCTGACCTTCATGAATGCTGAGGTTTAGCTGTGTGGCTTACCCCTGAAATGCTGTTTGCCATCCACTAAGAGGATAATATCAACTGAGAAGGGATGAACTAATAACCATCAGTTCCATGAGGAAGTTAAAAAAAAAAAAGATACCACTAACCAACATTAATTACGGGAGCAAAATTTAATATGAAAAGAAAAATTGGGCTGGGTGCAGTGACTCACACCTGCAATCCTAACATTCTGAGATGCCAAGGCAGGTGGATTGCTTGAGCTCACAAGTTCAAGACCATTCTGAGCAAGAACAAGACCCTGTCTCTACTAAAAATATAGAAAAACTAGCCAGATGCTATGGTGGGTGCCTGTATCCCTAGCTATTTGGAAGGCTGAAGCAAGAGGATCCCTTGAGCCCAAGAGTTTGAAGTTGCTGTGAGCTATGAAACCACAACACTAGCCTGAGGCAACAGAATGAGTCTCTGTCTCACACACACACACAAAAATCTCAGGTGAAGGACCTAAATGGATTTATGCTGCTTGAATGTGATATTTTCTTAAAATATAATTCCACTAATGGGATTATTGCTTCTTTAGTAAATTCATTGGGTAAGTTGCCATCAAACATTTCAAGTAGGTCACAACCAACCAGTGTTTACAAAGATGATCAATTAAATCAGGATGAGACATGATTTTTTAAAACTATAGCAAGTTCTTATTCCTAAGAAGGAGCAAAAGAAGGCACAACCACTATGGCTTTGATTCATAAAGCACTAAGATTATACTTCTGCCTGAAGATAGCCTTGCAAGTGCCTGGACTCCCACATAGTATCTTGACTTCCTCTAATAAAGGCAAATTGCTTTAAAAAAGCCTGTAGAGACAAGGCCTGTAATCCTATCTGAGGCAGCTGGATTGCTTGAACTCAGGAATTTGAGATCAACCTGAGCAAGAGTAAGACCCCATCTCTAAAAATAGCTAGGAATTGTAGCAGGCACCTATAGTCTTAGCTACTTGGGAGGCTAAGGCAGGAGGATTGCCTGAGCCCAGGAGTTTGAGGTTGCTGTGAGCTATGACCCCATGACACTCCACCAAGGGTGACAAAATGAGACTCTGCCTAAAAAAAAATGAAAAAGCCATTATATTTAGTGGCAATCATTCATTAATTTTGTTTTTGAAATTCTCATCAACCACTAAGTACCAAGCAAGATTCTCAGCAATAAGCATATAAAGGTGCCCTGGCCGCTCTCATGTACCTAGAGTGGAAGGAAAGTAAACAACTAAATCAATGAAAATATATTTTAAGGTAATGATAAATTCTGTGAAGAAATAGAGGGTAGGATAGAAGGATAAAAAGTATAGGATGGGGAAACTAAGCCATTTTAGGATGGTCAGGGAATTCCTCTAAGGTGGTGAATTTGAAGAGAGGCCTAAACTAAATGAGGGTGAGCCACGTGAAATGTGGAAGAAAAACAGGCCAGGCCAGGAGGTTTTACCAGGACCAAGGTGGGAACCAGCTTGGTTTAAGGGACAATGAGGACATCAATGTGATTGGAGTAGAATGAGCAAAGCGGATAGGATAGGTGAGGTTAGAAGGTAGGCAAGGGCCAAATCGTGCAAGGCCTTGCAGGCCACAGGAGGGAGTGGGACTTTCGTGTAAGTAGGGTAAGGAGCCATTGGAAGGGTAATACTTAGTGGTCCCATTTCTGGTACCCTGGGGTATTTATTCCCCTTTTTTGAAGGAATAGAAGATAATACAACTATTTCTACAAGATTCTACACACGTCAGCAAATAGTCACTGGATGCCCAAGTGGAAAGGCCACTGTAATAAGTTTTGTAAAAATTTTTTTAATACATGATCCCATTCTCAGTGGAATTATCTATTGGGGAGACAAGAAGAGATTTGATTTTATAAAACAAAGCAATATCAGGACTATTCAGTTGCCACAGTGGTACTGCTAAGAGTCCCTACAATCCTTAATAAACATAGAAAATGACTTGACAGAGGGCAACTGGTTACCCAACTGGCTTTGGAGTTTAGAACTGCCACTAATAATATTTCCTCATTCTTAACAAAATGGAATCTCATAATAGATTTTATCAAACCCAAGTTGGCTGTAGGTATAACTTTAGGAATTTCACTTTCTGACCAAAACTATAATATAAGACAGAATTTAAGGTTGTTCTTTTATTTGGGAAATAAAGGTTGGGTTTTTTTTACTGTCATGAAACACGTTCAGTATTTTCAAAGGAGAATTTCTGTGTGTTCATCTGGCCAACAAAGAAACAATAGAGACACAAGGCTATGACTTTCATTTTATGGTCTGAAAAGTTCTGTGAGGCCATATTAATTAGTAACACTTCCCATGGAGATAAAATACAGTTTATTAGACATGGTAATTTAGAGATAATGGTTGGACTGTGTTAAGTTGCAAGCAACCCATCTGAAAGTGAAAATGGAGCTAGGTGTTAATGTCTGTTAACATTTCATTTCTAAGACTACATTTTAGTCTTTCATATTGAGGCCACCTTAGCAGCATTTAAAAATAGACTAATGAGGCTCGGCGCCTATGGCTCAAGTGGCTAAGGCACCAGCCACGTACACCTGAGCTGGCGGGTTCGAATCCAGCCCGGGGCCTGCCAAACAACAATGACGGCTGCAACCAAAAAAATGGCCGGGCGTTGTGGCGGGTGCCTGTAGTCCCAGCTACTTGGGAGGCAGAGGCAGGAGACTCGCTTGAACCCAGGAATTGGAGGTTGCTGTGAACTGTGATGCCACAGCACTCTATCTAGGGTGACAGCTTGAGGCTCTGTCTCAAAAATAAAAAAAAAAAATAATAAATAAAAATAGACTAATGAAAGAGAAAACAGAACTTAAAAGGTATAAAGCAAGCATTTTAGACAAAAATCCAGATTATACTAGGTGTCCCCAAAGTTGCCAGATACTGGGAAAATGAGAATTGTAGCTAAATGTACCTTTATTTACAAAATATTCATTACGAAATTTTACAAAGAGGTGGCTGAGCTGTAGAGAATATTTTATAAATATTTTGCATAATTTCGTAATGGATATTTTGTAAAAAAAAATTAAAAGGTACATTTAGCTACAATTTACCATTTTCTCCTGTATATGGTGATTTGGGGGGGGCACCTGCTATACAGGTGAGGATAATCACCTATTTCCTATGAGGGCTTCTGCTTTCTGATAAAATAACAAGCATCATTACAACTGGGTTACATCTCTTCCCTCCCGCCCCACCTCCTCTTGGAGTGCTTTATTTAGAACGACACTAGCATAGATTAAAGTCTTAGCATTACTCAGTTCTTCCCTTGACCTGAGGAAAAACACAGCTGTAGAGAGTGCTTTGTTAGAAAACATTGTCACTTTCATCCGGGTACCGGTGAGCTTAACTACAGTACCCAGGAGGAGGACTGTACCTATTGATGATTTGACTCAAATAGGTCTTACCTTCTGGATCAGAGCCTTGGAAGTATCAAGCACATCATTTCCATGCAGATGAGTAACACTTCCAGGCAGGAAAATGCTAAGAGAATCTTCCAGATGTAAATCAAAGGCCCACTGGCTCACCCTTCGGACCTGCCTTGATTGTGTATTTACGTGTGGGGTGCACACAATAACCATCGAGGCAGGACACAATTCAAGCAAACTAAAAAGCAAATCCTTGCATAGTATTTAGAGTCCAGTGAGATAAAATGATGGATCAAAAGGATTATTTTTGCTTAATGAAGCATTCTGGGTTTTGAGTCTCATTGGATTCAGTTTTTCAACAGGATGTCGTACTCCAGGGCTGGAATTTGGAAATTCCACTGCAGCTATATAATCAGTCAGCTCTAATTAATTTAATTGAAACAGGACTCTTGCAGTCCTGCTGTGCTTATAATTACAAATTTAGAAATGGGTAGAGAAAGAGGGGTAGATCGTGTGAGGGGTTTTTTGCCCCTGTGAAATTAGCTGAGTGTATTAATTCAGAAGGTAGTTGGTTGCCTCTGGTTGCGTGCTTTAGTAATCTGAACCATCTGCCTCTGTATACTAAGGAGTTCACTTTAATCCAGCTTACGGACGGCAAACCCCTCTTCTCTATGATAATGCCCTTGAATAGATGAGGCCGTGCAAAGTCATTTGCTCTCATACTGCTATTGTTGAGAATATTTAGAGGTTTTCTCTTGAGTGTGTTTTATATCTTTGTTTTGTTTTTTTGAAGTTTTGTCTGAATTTGGGTTTTATTTTTCTGGGGCAGAGACAATGGCTTTCTTTATGAAAAGCATGATAAGTAACCAGATAAAGAATTTAGGATTTGGTGGTGGGTCTGAAGAAAAAAAAGAAGAAGGGAGTCCATCTGATCCTGCCACATCTCAAGGGATGACTAGAGAGGAGTATGAAGAATACCAAAAGCAGATGATTGAGGAGAAGTGAGTACATGCTACTTCATTTCCCTTTAAAAAGCAAGAGAAGCTGGCTCCCCCCATCCCTTCTTCAGTTCCCTGGGTTATTTCTCTCTGCTTTTTGAGACACTCTTTCTTGTACTGTTCAGCTCTATCCCAAGGAAGGTTGTTTTTCTAAAGTGAACAATTCCCTTATGTCAGCAGCCACTGTGTCCTACTTTCTACATATCTGAAAGGAAATGAGAAATGGTTAATGGATCTATATGTCCTTCTTAAGGCAGGTGGACACTTTCTAGTCTTGGCATGTTTTCATTGACCTCACTTGAATGCATTATTCAGACAAAAACTGGTGAGTTTAACTAACTTTACAGCCTTTCTGAAATTTACCCTTCCAGCTAGTAGAAAGTTCTCAAATTGCAAGAATTCAGACTTTATACTTAGAAAAGGGCCCTAAAAAACACACAGTGTAACCTCGTTGGTGTTATATGTGGAAAAAAAAAGTGAAAATCCGAGAAAGCACAATATGACAATTATGTCAGAAGATTTGGCTTATCAAAGCTCCAAATATCAATAGATTTGCGGACTGTTTAGTATAAAAACTCTAAATGTACAGCAAAGAAGAAGAGTATGACAAATACCCATATATATGTGTGACATCAACTCAACAGTTAACATTTTGGCATATTTGTTTACATATTAAAGGGATGATAGATAATTTTCTAAATTACACATATCATGATACTTCACCCCTAAATATTTTAGCCATCTACCTCCAAATAATGACATTCTCCTGGCTAAATCAAATACAACAATAATATAATATAATATAATATAATATAATATAATACAATACAATACAATACATTAGCAACATCCTAGTTGAATATAGTAGAATGTGATTATCACCAACAATTTTTCACTACTTGAAGACTCTGAAATAAGTGTAATCTGTATCACTTATTTTAAAAGTTTAAGGTCGAATTAACTTGAGTCTTTTACTAATCAACTAAGAATTGAAACATCAACCTAGAGGTTAAATGTTCACCACATGTCTCAAAAGGAAACTATTTCTTTTTTGCCACCACGGCTATTTTGCTAATGATCAATTATATAATAGTCGCCTAAGTCCTATCACTAAGATGATTATAGGTGAAAAGGTTAATGGCTTAGAGGAAACTAAGAAAGAACAAAGCCCATATTTAGTGGAAACCTGGTCTATTGTATTTTTCTGAAAGAAATTGTGGCTTATAAACTATCTAGAATGTATTATGCTTGGCTCTGCAGTAAATTAAAGTCCATTACAAAAAAAAAAAAAAAAAAAGGAAATGCCGCTACAAAAATGATGTTGGTGCTAAGACTTGGGAAAAAGCAGGAGCATTCCTTGAATACTGACTGGCTTTGCCCATGGCATATAAAGGAAAAACAGCTGTGAAAAAAGAATAAGCACTTTATAATGAAGAAATAGAACTAGAACAATAACACCAAACATTCTCCACTCAAGGAGACTAATGGAAATGGTCAGAAATTTAGACTAGCTACCTAATCAAATAAAATATCACTTAATAAGTCCCAACAATAAATCTGATCACAGATAAGACATCTGCTTGATTAACTAATGTCTTAATTTTTCCCCAGGTTTTTATAATAACCTTTGTTTTTTTTTAAAGTTAATATATGCTGTATAGGAAACTGAAAAACACAAGAAGCAAAGAACAAAGTCATCCCCAATGACAAGCAGTTTATAGTTTGACAAGTCCTTCTAGATCCAAAGTGTACATATACAACATCCGATTTTATGGGATTGAGATGGGACATTATGCGTCATGCTTTTTCACATCATGAGTATTTACCAATCCAAAGTCCCAAAGTTCTATGCGTATTTTGATAACCGAGAATACATTACACAATCTGTTAGGAAAGAGCGTAATCCTGCCTTTCTTGGGATGAAAATTTCATAGAAGACAAAAATGGCAACAAGCTTAAGTACTGGCAGAGTTCCAATTAGATCAAAGCTAAAAATGGTTAAAAGGGATGTATGGTCAACTGGTAGATTGTACTGTCAACTACTTAGCTCTATGTGTGTGTGTGTGTGTGTGTAAGAATAGTATACATCTATGTCGTCGCCCACTTTAAGAAATAGTAGCAGGGTAGTGAGGCAGCCTGATTCTCATATGACAAAGAGAGATGACTTCCAGCCCATTGCTTGAGTTTTTAAAAGCATCATCATGTAGAATTCAACAAAAAGGAGGCATCAAAAGTGATTCATCACAAGTTAAATGTAGAGAGCTACAGACAGAATAGTATACATCGTAATTAAAATGAATGTTAGTAAATAAAAGCCTCTTAAACAATTAGCTCTACTAATTGTACGTGAAAAACTATTAACAGTGTACCCTTCTGCACATTCTTTTGTATTTTCCTGTTCCATATTTCTTTTACTACTTGTGCCATTAGCACTGAAAGAGGTCTGTACCTAAATATAATGAAATCTTTGGAAAGGATATAAAACAATAGTTTATCCCTCAGTTTTTCTCCATTATATTAAAATGTCCCTTTGCCTTCATTATGGTTCAACAGTTGCTATGGTGTCATGTGTAACTTGCCTCTGATCTTTGTTTTATTCAGTAATTGTTTGAACCCCTACTATGGGGCTGGCACTGTGGGGAATGTCCTGAGATGGGAGATGTGGGTTTTCTTCTGCAGAAATTTACCCTTTGCTTTGCAGAGACTAGTTACATGTACCTATAAACAGAGTAACCAGTTTTTCTGAGTGACTTGCAGACTGCCTCCAGAGCGTTGGAATCTAATCTATATTCAGATCAACAAATGGATCAATGGGGGTTATACAGTTATTTGATTTTCAACAAAGGTGCCAAAACAAAGGGTGGGGAAATGAAAGTCTTTTTAGCAAATGGTGTTGAAACAACTAAAAAACAATGAACTTTGACCCCTACCTCATACTATATACAAAAATTAATTTGACATGCATCATATGCCTAAAATAGAAAAGCTAAGATTACACAGCTTTTAAGGAAAAGGCATAGAATTATCTTTGCCACTTGGAAGTAGGTGAAGGTTAGCAATGACCATGAAGTAAGTGATAAATTAGACTCCAAATTTGAAACTTATGTACATTAAAAGACACCATTTAGAAAATAAATAGGCAAGTCATTGACTGCGAAAATACTGGCAGAACATGTATCTGACAAGGGACTGTACAAAGAACTCCTACAATGAAATAAAAAGCAAAAAAAAAAAAAAACCTAGGCAAAAGATTTGAACAAATAAATATCCAGAAAGATATATACACAGCCAATTGTACATCAAAAAGCTACTTAATGTCATTGTCTTGGAAATGGAAACAATTAAAATCACAGCAAACCACCACTTACACACCAGAATGGCTAAAATTTAAAAACCAAATATCACATGTTGGCCAAAATGTGAAATGCCTAGAACTCTTGTTGCAGTTGTTGAGCTATAAGATGGTACACCCACTTTGGAAACTGTTTTGACTGTTTCTTATAAAACTAAACTAAACTAAAACTCAATGAAGTTACCCTAGAACCTAGAAATCTCATGCCTACACATTTTTAGTTAGGGGAAATGAAGATATATATCAACAAAAAGACTAGTACAACAATATTCATAGCAGCTTCATTCACTGTAGCTCAGAAAAGGAAATATTAATAGTTCAAGTGCCCTGTAGACCCTGAAGATATATATCAACAAAAAGACTAGTACAGTAATATTCATAGCAGCTTCATTCACTATAGCTCAGAAAAGGAAATATTAATAGTTCAAGTGCCCTGTAGACCCAGCTGCTTGGGAGGCTGAGGCAAGAGAATCACTTGAGCCCCAGAGTTTGAGTTTGCTGTGAGCTGTGACACAATGGCACTCTAGGGTGACAAAGTGAGACTGTATCTCAAAAAAAAAAAAAAAAAATGGTTCAAGTGCCCATCCATAGGAGAATGACAGACAAACTGATATATTTGTACATCCAGTAGAATACTACTCAGCAATAAAAAGAAACAAACTATTGATAAATAAAACAATGTGGATAAATCTCAAAAGATTTTATGCTGAGTGAAAGAAAACTTGCACAAAAGATGAAGTGTGTGATTTTATGTTTATGAAGTTCTAGATATGGTAGAAACAAACTATGGTGGGAAAAGGATGATGGTTCCTTCTAGGACTGGGGAAGGTGTTGATTGGGAATGAGACTGAGGGAATTTCCCCAGGTGAAAGTAATGTTTTATGTCTTGATAAGGGTTTAGGTGTGTGCATTTTGGGAATCATCATACTTAAGCACTTAGTATACTTAAGATTTTTGCATTGAATTATATGCAAATTTTGCTTCACAAGAAACAAAAGGAACCGTAAGCAAATATGTCACACTAGTTAATGCATTTTGAAGTGTTTTGGAGGAAGTGTACTGATTTCTGCGATTTTGAAATGCACCAAAAGAAAAGAGAAGAAAAGATGTGACAAAATGTATAGTGAGACGCAAATTGTGTAATCTATCAGGGGTGTCCAATCTTTTGGCTTCTCTGTATCATGTTGGAAGAAAAAGAGTTGTCTTGGCCCCCACATTAAACACACAACCACTAACAAAAGCTGATGAGCAAAAAACCAAAGTTCTGTGCATAATTTTCATGACATCCAACAGATCTATGCCACAGATAAGCAAAAAAATCCTCACATAATCCACATGTGGCCTGTGGACTGCAGATTGACCACCCTGATGGATTTCACTACACAATGCTTTTAATTGTTGTGTGTTTGAAAGTTTTCCTGGTAAAATATTGGTGGAGGGTGGGAGAGGAAGATCCGCTTCTTACCCATGCCACAGATTTCTGATCTTGTGGACAGGTCACTTTATTCTCTGTCTCCTCCCATCTAGAAGGCTGAACCTGATGCTCCTGCACACCTGTTGCAGACCTGAAGTTCTGTGCCTTGGAAATAAGCTCAGAGAACACTTGAGCCAGGGCCCAGTGACCAGTAGTTTCATCTGAATGTCTGCTTCACATCCAGCCCCTCCCTATGCTTAAGTCTTTTGTGTAATGGTTAAGATTATTTCAAAACTTTGAGGCAAGAGATAGAAATTGCCAAGTGCAGCGGCTCATACCATAATCCCAGCACTTTGGGAGAACAAGGCAGGAGGATTGGTTGAGGCCAGGAATATAAGACCAGCCTGGGTAATGATAGCAAGACCCCATCTCTGCAAAAATAAAAATTGTTTAAATTAGCTTGGCATGGTGTTACTTGCGCAGAGTCCCAGATATTTGGGAATTTGAGGCCAGGAATCCAAGGCTGTAGTGATCTGTGATGATGCCACTGCACTCTAGCCTGGGTGACAAAAATGGGACTTTGTCTCCAAAAAAGAAAATAGAAATCAGTTTTCACCTGAAAATAAGTAAGGGACTTATTTTAATGCAAATGATCTTTTGATCTTTTCTGCAAAGCCTCTCCACCAAATCCGTGAGCAGACATCCCACCAGGCCTCCCAAGGGTCCAAAGTACAAAGCGAAAGGTTGTTGAGAAACCATAAGCACTCCTTTTCCATCTCTTGAGGTTGTTTCTTACTATGTATGTTGCTTTATTCCTTCTCAGCTGCCAATTTGCTCTCTCTCTGTTACCCAGACCACATTCCTGGTGGAAAAATAATAGCCATTGGCCTCTGCCTTCCCTGGTTATAGTTCCAGCCCAATGCGAGCATCTATCTTTCTGAGTCCTAATCTCCAATTCCCAAAGAAGTGATTTAATTTACTCAGTATGTTCTAACCTGGTATAGCCAGAGGGTGGGGCCATGTGTGTAAAATTAGGCACAAAGGAAGCACTTATGTGGGCAACAGGAAAGAAAGGCAGTACTCATAAGCTTTGCAGACAGCCTCAAAGGTGTCTGCTTTTGTCTCTATTGGAACATTCTAACCAGCATAATCCCAAATCCAATCAGGTCATCCCCAGAGCAAGACCCCAATCTAGTACTATGGTAATCTACCCTGTCTTGTTTGGAGATACCTCCCTCTAACCAGGGAAGAAGTAGTGTGCCTAAATTTGGGTGAGGAGGGGGTAACAATGAAGCGAGACATCTTTATAGAATATTCCCAAATACCATAGGCCTCCAAAGTACCCCCTGGTTCTGGGTACTACGACCCCGTTTCAGCTTGTAGCTTCCCCTGGCTGGCATCCTGGGATCAGGCCCAGAGAGCTGCTTCTGTCCTAAGCACCCAGGTGATTCCAAGTATGTGGTCCTAAGCCAAACAGGCCACAGCACCTCTACTTTAAGAATAAAGTAGGCTGGGCCCAGTGGCTCACACCTATAATCCCAGCAATCTGGGGGACTGAGGCAAGAGAATCGCTTGAGTCCAAGAGTCTGAGGTTGCTGTGAGCTATGATGTCACTGCACTCTACGGGGGGTGATAAGATTCCCCAGAACCACGTTGTCTTTGAGATTTAGGTCTGTACTGAGTTAACAATAGTAAAGAGCAGAGAGGCAGATTTTTGGGGGAAAATCCTATATTTCCTAGTGTCTGCTGGCAGTGGGAACTCAGAAGGTGTATCCCAGTGTCCCGTTCCTCTAAGCATTGGCTGGAATGTCCTTGACTTTCTGATGTCCTTCTGATCCTTGGTTCTATTCTTTAACTTTTAGGATGGAAAGAGATGCAGCATTTACACAAAAAAAGGGAGAGAGGGCATGCCTCAGAGTTCATCTTAGAGAAAAGTACAGGCTCCCAAAGGTAAGATTGCTACTGAACACAGTAAGCATCTAATTGTTTTTTAATTAATACAAGACATGGAGTGTTTGATTATCAACTAAGAATCATGCTCATGGATATATATGTGTGTGTGTGTGTGTGTGTGTTAATCTTAACCGAGGCATTCAATATAGTGAAAAGTACATTGAACTTGGAATGCATAAATAATTGATTCCAGTTTTTAACTTAACCTGTATGAACTTCCATTTTTGCTCAAAAAGAGAAGTTATAGATAACATTTAAATGTGATTGTCTAAAGAATATAGAACTTCTATATATGAAAGGGGACAGTAATCTTAGCTGACATTTATTGATTGAGCTCTCTTTAGGTGCCAGGCAATGTGCTTTGCATGTATCAATTCATTTGGGTTCTGTTATCACGTCCATGTTACAATAATAGAGGAAACAGGCATGAAGAAAGTGAGCACTCTCCTGCCACAGGCCAGAAGGCCAAAGTCCAGGGTCCTAACTTCTGTGATATTCTGTGTCTATCTGAAAGACACGATTGACTGCCCAAGCACCGTCTGAGAGGATGACTGTCTGTAGGTTCTGGTCGAGGGGTAGATGGTTTTACTGGAGGGAAGAGGGTGCATTGGCATGTTATGGCTTAGATGTACTGATCCAGGCTTGTAACTAGTGGTGACAGAGGGCTCTGCACTTGGCTACTCTGGTTCATTTCTTCTGTCCCCATTATGCTCCTCTCCCCGCCAACCCCTGCCCGACTTGGGGAACGGCAAGATCCTCTGAACGACTCCACCTTCACAAATCTTCTTTAAGATGAAGCAGAAATTTATTACACACACACACCCCACACGGGATTGGCTAGACATGCGTCTTCCATAAAGGTTGAGCTTTTGAAGGATTTTTTTTGACAACTATTCTGTTATATTTCTGTAGGGATCTTAGAAGAATTGAGTTTTAATTCTGGCTCTGCCTCTGTGAGATAGTACAACTCCAGATGGCTATCAAAAATACTTGAGCCTCAGTTTCCTCATCTATAAAATGAGGGCAACAGTACCTAACTTCATAGAGTCTTTGTCTGAGGTACCTAATGTAAAGGACCTAGTACAGTGCCTGACAAATGGTATGCTCTCAATAAATGATAGCCTTTATAATCTCTGTGCACAAAACTCTTATTTCTTAATAATAACGACCAGAGGTCTTGAAAACCAAAAACACACTTGTGTGTAATCAATGCAACAACTCAAAGTCTCTGAACCTCAAGACAGAACTTTGATTTTTTTTCTTATCTACTGGTGGGTCAGAGGTCTTGCTCATTTCCAGATGCTCAGTAGTGAATACTTTGAAGGTTAGGAGCAAGGTTTAGTTGCTCTTCAGAGAAAAAGTAACTCCCAAATCTCTGTGCCAAGCCATCCTTTGGGACAAGAGCCTTTTCAACAGAAACTTTGAAAAAAGGAAAGAATTATAGCCATGACATGTGCAAATTCAGATCCTCCCTGGAGAATGATAAAGACTATAACTGCCTAGGCTACTGCTCTCCAAAGCCAGCTGGAGAGGTGGGGAGACACAAGGAAAGACAATAAATTAACAGTGGAGCCCAGTATCTTTTCTTGTGGGCTCCCGGAAGCTCAGATACCCACTTTTTCTGTAGCTGTCTCAAATGCATAATACCTTTGAGAACCTCACCTGATTTTTTCATGGACCCTAAAAGAGACCTTGGAGTTCATCTAATAATCTAATCCCACTGCTGCCTCATTTTAGACCTGAAGAAACTGCAGCCCAAGATTAAACAACTTTGCAATAACCTACCAAGATTGGAATTTAGATTCTCAACCATGAAAAGGAGCGACTTATTCACTAAAGAATGCGAACATGGCGCTCTCTCTCTCCCCAAGGGGTCAACTCTTTCTACTCTTAATATTTGAACTGTCCCCCCAAACTTTAGGGCAGTTTTGAACTCTAAATGACTTAAAGCTGCCCCAAGACGTTTGAGACAAACTGCACGGCCTCAGTATTTCACCACGGTGTCCTCGAGGTCTGTACCCAGTAGTGGGGGAGGGGAGGCCATCTTCTTTTTCCCGTGTTGTCCTAGACTTGCAAGTGGCTGCCTGAATTCCAAATACAATCCAAATAAACAGATGAGAATTTCATTTGAATGCATTCCACACTTGCATAGTTCATTTCAAAGTTTACTTCCAGATGGGGACCCCTTCATTTTTTATATTTGGTTGCATTTTGTTAAAAATGGATTCTACACATAATTTTTCAAGAATAGCCTATGGTGTTAAAAATACTAAAAAGACTAATGATAACAATTGCCTGCTTTTTGTAAAGCATGTGGTAATTCTAATCCAGTGTAACTATCCATAAAAACAGTACTTAATAGAAACTAGACAGTCAAAAACCAGCCAGCTCACCATCCACTTAGTCCAGACGTGGCTACCTTCCCAACCTTGACGTGGTACCGTGGCCTTGCACTCCAGCCCCAACCTTGGGGGGCCTCTCAGCTCCCTGCACTGTCACATGGCACTGTGCGTCCCCTCCCCGCCCACCAGGGAGGCTCAGGGTGCTGCCGGCTTTAGGCAGCCCAAGTTGCGAGAGAGAAGATCTGGAGGACAGACACACTTCCCAGGCTGGCAGCCCGAGGGTGGCGGCTCCCTCCTCACGGAGCAGCCCCGCCTGCTCCAGCCTGCGCTGTCCCAGGTTGCCGACGCCGGGCGCCCCCTCGCGTTCCTAGGCACAGGGCCACCGGTGTCCCCGCGGATGGGGCAAAACCCCGCTGTGGGTCACAGAAGAACCAGGATGGGGCAGAAATAAAGTTCTGAAAGTGACTAAAAAAGCAGAACAAAACATTATTTTGCCATTTAAGGACCAGACTGTGCAATCCCTTCCTCCCGTGGTATATTATACCGGGAGAGAATGCTACCAAACAATCTGGTTTTAGCTGTCCCAGCCGTAGCCAGGGATAGGGGAGATTGTGAAATGACAGGACTTGGACAGATAAGAGAGGAGATGATTGGGAAAATGAAATCATTTCCTGGGCCTTTGAGTCTAATGCTGAGTCCCGCCAACCAACCCAGAGTGGCTGGGCACTGGGCGGTACTGACCTGTGGGTAACTGGTAGGTCTGTCTGATCACTCAGAGGAAGCCCTCACAGTGGAACTCTTAGCCACCAGAAAACCACAATGGGAATCTGAGTTGTAGATTTGCATCTCCTAGGTTCCTAAGTCCTTCCCTGGGCCCCTCTGTGGGCTGGCATCTGGGTTCTCCGAGGAACATGGCAGCCACTGTTCCCACCTCCTCCTCTGAGTTCTCTCCCTAGCAGGTGTGGGTTCTGGGTGACCACAGGACTTTGACTCCTGGACTCCAATGTCTGAATGGTGTTTCTCTTTTATTAGACTTTTTTTGAGACAGTCTCACTTTGTTGCCCTGGGTAGAATGCTGTGGCGTCACAGCTCACAGCAACCTCCAGCTCTTGGCCTAGGGCGATTCTCTTGCCTCAGCCCACCGAGTACCTGGTACTACAGGTGCCCACCACAATGCCTGGCTATTTTTGTTGCAGTTGCCACTGCTGTTTTAGCTGGGCAGGCCGACACCCTACCCACTGAGTACAGGCACTGCCCATATTAGACTTATTTTTTACACCCAGAAAAGATGTGTAGTCAACATGTGATAGTAAGGATCATGTAAATTCGGGAATAGCCAAAGGTCACAAAGCTGCTGTGACAGATGGGGCTTCCCATCCTTATTCTTCATCCAGTACTTTTTCGTGCCACATTGTCCCCATAGCCCCTCTAAACTGTACCTCGTTCATGGTGGCAGACTTGAGAGCTGAACACACCCCCTAACAAAGAAATGGCACTGGGCAGAAAGCAGGGGTCACCAGGCTTCAGTGAGCTCCAAATAACCGTCTGCTGCCCTGGCAGTTTGCAGACTGCTTAGCCCTGTGCCATCCCTATTGGGTAAGCAGTTAGAGTAGTACTATTAGCAGTCCACAGGGAATTGCATGAATTTAACATGTCCTCCAACTAACAAGGGATGACCCCTGGGTCCCTCATTCACAATTCCCCAGGGTCCCCACCACAGCAGTTACATAACGGCAGGTTCAGCTCTGGGGCTTTCCTCTTACTGTGGCCCAATGGGGAGCAGATTTGAGAAAATGTCTTCCCTGGGAGCTGTCAGGTCTAATGAGGATGACTGTGTCACATTTTGGAATTAGAACAGTATTTTCCAAAGAAAATTATTTGGCTAGTGTTGCCTATGAAAAGGAGTTTCACTCTATTGCTGACCAGGAAAGCAAATCCGGTCTCTTTGCAAAGGAACAATGTAGCCTTAGCCCTCCAGATGAACAGACGCTTCCAGTCCTGACTTTATTGTTAATTGTTAATGACAATACTATTTATGGTAGTAAGACTTTTGATGACGATTGTTAATTTCATCAATAAGATAAGCAATTGGACAAGTACAGTAATCAAATTGCAGTCATCTGCAGCGTATATGTCTGTGTCTATGGCAGTCATTATCACGTTCATGTACATATATCCAGCCAATGTTGATTTCCTCTAGTTTTCAAATCATAGGCCGTTAGAGGCCTAAAGAAACCCATGATACTCACATCATATTTGGATCTCACTCCACTAATTATTCCTAATCCATATCTTCAGTTTCTCCTTCTCTACCACCTCTCCTGTGCAAAGGGAATCAAATCTCTCCCAACTAAAAAACTAAATGGCAGTTTTTGAGTAAATATGCCTTTCTAGATATATTCCCTTAAATGGCTCTGGATCCCAGTGCTCTGCTGATAACTTTCCTTCAGCTCTTATATAGTAGATGACTCTGCCATGTTTCTTTTTGGGCCTCTTTAACACTGGTGGTTGCTTGCTCTTTGAAGCCCGCCCTTTCCTTAGCTTCTGAACATCACCCTCTGTTGTTGTTCTCTTTGAATTGTTTCTGCTTCATCTTTTTTGTGGGCAACCCTCCCCCTGCCAGCCCTAAGTTGTGCGATATCTCAAGGTGTTCCCTTGGCCAGGTCTTTTTCTCACTCAAGTCTATATATTTTCCCTGGAAGGCTGCATCTTGCTATTGCTTTCTATTACTACCTGGATGTTGATGACTCTCAGATCTGTGCCTGCAGCACACATATCTCCTGAAATTTCACAACTGCATCTACCCTCACCTGGACACCGGGACATGCTTATAGCCAAAACTCATTCATTCATTATCCTGCCCCTCCTGCAGGCTCTACCTCCACAAGTGTCTAGCCTGGCAGCCTGGCCCTCAGACTGGAAGGCAGAATTCTCCCTTGACTCTTCCCTCCCACTTCCAGCCTCACACCTGGGAAATCACCAGGCCACCCCGAGGGACCCCTGTGTAATTCTCACCTTCTCCCCAACTGCAAATCTCATCATCTCTTCTCTTTGTTACTGCAACAGCTCTTTTGTAGCTTTTATACTTCCCCTCAAAACTGAGGTTTCCAAAATGCAAATCTGATCCTTTTCTCTCCCTGTTTTGAAAAATATTGGCTTACTATGACTTTTGAGAATAAAGTTCTCCTGGACCTTCCTCCCACTCTGTCCTCTGTTCCCTGTGGCCTTTTCCTTTCTTTAAGACTTTGGTCTAAGTGCCACTTCTTCCAGAGCCCTCTGGGATCTCCTTCCCCTCACGTAATTCTGGATTGGGTCACCCTCTTCCATATTCCCACAATACCTTGGGTGCTTATCTCCTATGTCATCTTCCAACCGTGAATACTGGCACCTGCTACCTGCTCCTGAACAAAAGGAGCTGACTTTTTAATCTTTGTTCTTAATGCCTAGCATGATGCTTGACATACAGAAGTTGCACACACACACACACACACACACACAGAGTTTGCTGAATAAATAGATGTTACTGGGAAAAAAAGAAAGGTAAAAAAAAAAAATGCCCAAAGAACAAAGTATCAAAAATAGCAGAATGAACTTATCTGCCCTATGTGATATTAAAATAAATTTTCAAGAGAAGAACAAGTCTGAATTTGGCATTATAATTTTCTACAAACACAAAGGTTTATTTGTATTAAAATTAAAATGTAATATTTCTTCATATAGGAGAGGCAATACATTTTAAAGAAAGCCACAAGATTCTTTCTAGAAGTAAATGTGCCTCTCTCCCTAGCCAATTTAAAATGTATATGTAAGTCAAGCCAAATTAATAAAAGAAAACAGTCCCACAATGAACCCTAATCCTATTAACCGAATTGTCAATCTGGGTTAGTCATTGAAAAATAATGTCGTGCCCCCTGCTGAGGTATATGATTTGGTTACACCTGGTGTTTGTCTGCTGTATTAGGACATCATTCATCTTTTTAAAAGATAAATATAGAAAAAAGTCTTATCAAGAGAGTTGTCTTCAAACACATGGAAAGTGCCTTTAGAATTAAATTTAGAATTTTCCTCTTAAAAAAATAACAAAGATGATTTTGAACCACTCTTTGCCAACCTCCTTCAGATTAGGAACTCTTGGGGCTCCCCAGCAGGGTCCAGGACACCAAAACCTCCTGCTTCTGAGCAGCTGTGTCTGGTGGCTGGGCGGCAGGAAGGCCATCAGAGGCCCCAGAAGCCATCATCTCTTCCTTCCCTCCCACCCTGCTCCAGTTCCATCTGCTCCTCCTACTCATGTACTTGAAAGAGCCGTGGATTGAGTATTCATAGGGAATGTGAGGATGGGAACAAAGTCACTGGACACTTGTGAAGCAGGACTTCAATACTTGGCCACACCAGCTTTCTCACTTAATGTTCAATTGCCCTGTATGGCAGGTGGGTGTCACTTCTCCTTTACATATGAGAACACCAGCTCACAGAGGGAAAGCAACTTCTCAAGGCCTTACAGCCAGTCAATGGCAGAGCAAGATTCAACTCCATGCAGGTCTGACCGCATGGCCTGTGTTTTCCTTCTGGACCACCGGCAGCCTTGCTGGGTTCTGATCCCCTAACAAGTAGAATGAAATTGTTGCAAGTATCTTCACTCCTCAGGACCTCAGTTTCCTCAATGAGAAGCTTGGATAAGTGACCTCTAGGAGGTTCTTGAGTCTCTGTGGAATGTCTTCATAAAGAAAAGAAGTGTGAATAGCTGGTATCTAGAAATTCCTGTTCACGTGGACCCCAATGCACACACACTCTCAGTCAAGATTAGAACATGTGGACCCCAAGGCATGCATGCTCTCAGTCAGCACTAGAACATGTGGACCCCAACGCATGCACACTCTCAGTCAGCACTAGAACATGTGGATTCCTCAGTTTCTTGTGAATTTCCTAGGCCTGAATTCCATGGATGGACTGTGTCCATTCATTGATACACTCATTCACCTTGCCCCTGGTGGAAGGGACTGTATTCATTCGTTTCCTGGCCAAGGAACCCATACACCTATAT
>CAUYRH010029176.1:0-15062 GCA_963574655.1 Perodicticus potto | reverse complement strand
AAACCTAAATGGTGCCCTAGAAAGTAGAGACAAAGAGGGAGACAAAGTAACAAAGATGCCGGGCCCGGACTTACCTCCGACCAGAGCGGTAGTGTCCTCCAGGGAGCGCTATCCCGGACGAGCCCCCAAATGTTAGACCCGAAGGGGGTCTAATTTGAGATGGCTGCCCCAAGGACAGTCACCACACTTAGGTTGATGCAAAAGCAAGAGGCAGGTTTATTTCTGACGCGTCAGGGTCCCTCAGCCGCTCGGGGAGAAGGACCCTGGGCAGCTGTTACAGTCTGGTTTTAAAGGCAAAAACCGCAGGGAAGGGCAGGGAGGGGCAAGGGGGTATGGGTCAGGGTGAGGCCATTGGGCTCGAGAAGGGAAATTGCAGCTGTATGGAAAATCTCAGTTTAGCAAGCCCTGTTTGGAAAGTCCCGGTTGAGTAAGCTAGGGGTTGGTGGGGTAACTGGAAAGTTTCTAAGAGGAAGTAAATTGTTTTTGCCAGAAAAGTCCCTGTCGGGGGAGGGGGCGAGGAGAAGGGTCTCGAAATGGGGTCTCTCACTACCCCTCCCAGGTCTAACTGGGTCTTCTTTTCTCTGTCACCCACCTCCATCCTCCTCGCTGCTGTCTAAAACTTCAGCAATAGGAAACATGTTTTGTTACATAGTTAGAGGTAAAATTCGCACCCCCGGAAAGTAAAAGGTGCCGCGCTGCATCCCGCCCTTGCTGGCACACAGGAGTAAGAGGAGCGAGAGCAGCTGGGGCGCTCATGCCTCGGGCGAGGTGGGGAGCAGACTTGAAGAACAGAAAGTCCATGGGCTCCTTGGGGAGGACACGCACATGGAAAGGAGTCTTCTGAGTGTGCCTCGTCAGTCACCCGCAGTCTCTTCTTCCTTTTCTCTGCTGCCTGCAGCTGTCCTAATAAGAAATACCTTGACATGAGACAGGTTATTTCCAGGCCTTCTCCTTGAGGCCACTCTGCCCGTGGAGATGGGGACTGCATTTCACAGTGTTGTCCTTCAACCTCGTTGTGAGTGACTCATTCAGAGACCAAGCTGAGGCCGCTCTCCAAGAAGCCATGCGGGGTCTTCCAGTTGGTTCCAGACCAGCAGCCACAAAGGAACAGACAGACCATTATATTTTTATGTACAAAATCGTATGTTCTAGAACTTCACATCTATGGCACTAGTGTCGTGGTCTCTTTGCTCTTGTCTTCCCCCCACAGGGACACAGATTTTATTGTTTAAGTTATGTATCCATTAGGGGTCTGGCCAGGAATATTTGATACTTCAAATTGAGTAATTTGAGGAAAGTTTGTAAAAAGACCATTTGTAAACAACTGGGGCTGGTCATGGTGGCTCATTGGAACTCAGGAGATCAGCCCAAGCAAGAGCGAGATCCCCTCTCTGCTTAAAAAAACAAGGCTCGGCACCTGTGGCTTAACAGGCTAAGGCGCCAGCCACATACACCTGAGATGGCGGGTTCGAATCTAGCCCAGGTCCACCAAACAACAATGATGGCTGCAACCAAAAAATGGCCGGGCGTTGTGGCAGGCACCTGTAGTCCCAGCCACTTGGGAGACAGAGGCAAGAGACTCACTTGAGCCCAGGAATTGGAGGTTGCTGTGAGCTGTGATGCCATGGCACTCTATCCAGGGTGACAGCTTGAGGCTCTGTCTCAAAAAAAATAGAAAAATTAGCCAGGTGTTGTAGCAGGCACCTGTGCTTGAGAGGTTGAAGCAAAAGAATCTCTTGAGCCCAAGAGACTGAGGTTGCTGTGAGCTATGGTGAAACCACAGTACTCTACCCAGAGTGACAGAGTAAGACTCTGTCTCAAAAAAGAAAAAAGAAAAAAAAAGGAAGATAGTTCCATACCTTAATGCTGTTGTCATTGAGGCATTTTTTACCACCTCTGTTTCAGAAGCCACAAGACGTGGGTGAGATTCCCCAATCCCAGGGAGTCAGAGCCGATGGGAAGGGCTGCCTGGCAGGTGCTGGCGTCTTCTGTCAAGGGAATAAACAGTCAATGTCAGTCTCCCAGTTTTTGATTTCTTCCTTGTGCCCCCATTGGCTGAACCCTTCTGGAAGTCAGGGAACAAAGAGGCTCAGTGATGTTGTCTCCACGAGGTCAGGGCCTTGCGGTCAGGAGCAGGTGGAGGTGCGTGAGCAGAGACTCCGGGGGGACGATGGAGGACGGACAGCAGAAATTCACTGTCTGGCTGTCGCTCAAGGACAAAGACATCTGTCCTCAGTGGCATTTGAATGTACGAAGCCAGTCACAACCTTTCTCAAGATGTGGGCCAATGTCTCTGCCCAGCCTCCGGCTTCCACCCCTGTGCGGCTGCCTCTGCCTTCTCTGCCTCAGCCGCTTCTCCCCCTGTCCCCCTGAGAGAATTTCTACCCATCTTCCGAGGTGCAACTCCAACATTGCTCTGCACATGGGCTCCGTCACTTCTGCCTTTGTAGTTCCAAAGCACAGGAGAAGGACTTGAGCACACACTTCACTCTGTACATTTTTCACTACTGCTGGGCTAAGCATGAAGACTTTTTCTCATCATTACTAGTAACAGCCACAATTGGCATTTTCCAAGCATTATTGTATGCCAGACCAGTCCCTTTCATTTATTTTATTTTCTCAATTAACATTTTTTTTTTTTTTTGGAGGCAGGGTCTCACTCTGTCACCCTGGGTAGAGAACCATGGGGTCATAGCTCACAGCAACCTCAGACTCTTGGGATCGAGCAATGCTCTTGCCTTTTGAGTAGCTGAGACTAGAGGAACCGACCATGATGCCCAGCTAGTAGAGACGGGGTCTTGCTCTTGCTCAGGCTGGTCTTCTGAGCTCAGGCAATCCACCCACCTCAGCCTCCCAAGGTGCTAGAATTACTGGCATGAGCCACTGTGCCCTCAAGTAATTCTTCTATGTATTTTGTTTTTATCCAAAGTATAAGTGTGAAAACTTACTTTCAGAAAGCTGGATCAGCTTGCACAAGGTCATTCAGCTAGCGAGCATCGGAGCTGGGATTCAGATCTATCTCTCCCTCCCACTCCCAGTGACTACAGTGCACATTGCCTTGCAGCTTCCTGTCCCGAGCTGGCCCAGTTCTAGGCAATGCATAATTGGTACCCAGGACATGTT
Organism: Perodicticus potto; assembly: GCA_963574655.1. Classification (NCBI taxonomy): domain Eukaryota; kingdom Metazoa; phylum Chordata; class Mammalia; order Primates; family Lorisidae; genus Perodicticus; species Perodicticus potto. Next base: position 11,939 of record CAUYRH010029176.1, on the reverse strand, counting down.
TCTGAATAATTAACCAGAAGCATAATATGCTGACACCAATCTTTTGACTGTGTGTTTATTTCCTCTAGTATGGGCTGGTACATGGCCTTGACTTTCTGCAGCCTTCTCTCTAGACTGATAGTTTATTGCAAAGTTCCACTTTGCTGGTAAAACTAAACTCTGTCTTGACTGTGTTTGTTAAGTGGCATTTCAGAACAGAGTCATCAGCAAACAGAATCCCTTAGAAGACCATAGTATTGGCCTTGATCCTAGAGTGCTGAGTTAGGAAATTTCACTAAGGACTGGAAGAATCATGTGGCAAGGAATTCTAAGCAACATATCCTTGTGTTTGTATATAGCACGAACTAGAGAGCTGAAGAAGAGATAGAGTAGTTTTAAAAAACACTAATCCTGGTTCAGTGCCTGTAGCTCAATGAGTAGGGCACCAGCCACATACACCAAAGGTGGTGGGTTCGAGCCCAGCCTGGGCCTGCTAAACAATGACAACTGCAGGGCAGCACCTGTGGCTCAGTGAGTAGGGCGCCGGCCCCATATACCGAGGGTGGTGTGGGTTCAAACCCGACTCTGGCTGAACTGCAACAAAAAATAGCTGGGCATTGTGGCGGGCGCCTGTAGTCCCAGGTACTCGGAAGGCTGAGGCAAAAGAATCGCCTAAGCCCAGGAGTTGGAGGTTGCTGTGAGCTGTGTGACACCACAGCACTCTACCGAGGGTGATAAAGTAAGACTGTGTCTCTAAAAAAAAAAAAAAAAAAAAAAAAAATGACAACTGCAACCAAAAACATAACCAGGCGTTGTGGCAGGTACCTGTAGTCCCAGCTACTTGGGAGTCTGAGACAAGAGAATCGCATAAGCCCAAGAGTTTGAGGTTGCTGTGATGCCACAGCACTCTACCCAGGGTGACATAGTAATACTCTGTCTCAAAAACAAAAACAACAACAAAAAAACTAATCCCGTTATAACAATAACAGCAGCCATAAACAGAGTGTTTATTGTGCGGCCAATTCTGGGCTTGGTGCTTTCTATATATTATTCCTAATTTTCTAGCAGGCCTGGTTGTCCCCATTTTACAGAATAGGAAACTTAAGCTCAGTGAACTTAAGTAATATCTGACCCCAAAGGCCATGCCTAAATTTCCATGGCTCTATCCTGACTCCTTGCAAGAAGCCAATTAAACACCATCAGTTATATAAGAACAGGCATTATTATGAAGGGACTCCCCTAGAACATTTGGAAATTCTATGCCTAATCAAGGTAATTCTAATTATCAAATATAATTATAAAATGCAGTTTTAGAGTCCTAAAATAAGATTTGTTTTCACACAAGTGCTTCATTTGAATCTTCCTTTTACATTTTAGTAACCTTTATTAGGTCAGAGCAGTGTTAGGATCCCATTCATTGATGAAGAGGTTGAAGGCCTGGGAGACTTAGCCACAGACCACAACAGGATTGGAACCCAAGTTTTTTACTTTAGAATTTCGTAAACTTGGCTCGGCGCCTGTGGCTCAACGGGCTAAGGCGCCAGCCACGTACACCTGGGCTGGCGGGTTCGAATCCAGCCCGGGCCCGCCAAGCAGCAATGATGGCTGCAATCAAAAAATGGCCAGGCGTTGAGGCGGGCGCCTGTAGTCCCAGCTACTTGGGAGGCAGAGGCAGGAGACTCGCTTGAGCCCAGGAATTGGAGGTTGCTGTGAGCTGTGATGCCATAGCACTCTAACCAGGGTGACAGCTTGAGGCTCTGTCTCAAAAAAAAAAAGAAATCAATGTAGAGATTTGATTGAATGAGACAGCCGAGAGGAGAGGTCTCCCCACATCACAAGAGCCCTTCTGGCCAGGTCTGCATTAAAGGACTAGGAATTAGGTCTCCAAGATTCTAATCCCAGTTCTTTTTATAACACAGTAGATTCAACTCACAACACCTCCTACCCCCATTCTAGAAAACTGAACTCTATAGTTATTTTCCAGATTTAAATTTCTTCAAACCTTTGATTCTTCTCTTAAATCAGTTTGTGTTTATGTTGAAAGAAAAAAAAAAGCCCTTTTAACTGACTTTATGGAGGAAAATGGATTGAACTTGAATAGTGATTATAAAACAAGAATTTATTTTATTTTTTTTTTCAACAAATATCAAAGAGATGGGAAGCCAAGATGAATTTGATTTTGTGAGATGTGGTTGTAGGAGATCACAAACTGAGTGATCACAAACTGAGTGAGGGCTGTTACAAAGTTCAACTCCTTATGATGGCGTAAGCCTCTGGGTCAGGACTGCCTAGGGTCCTGGCTGCCTAGGGTCATGAGCCTTTTAAAATAACATTTTCAAAAACAGATAATTATAAAGTGATTAAGGTGACCAAAATCACTTCACCAATCCCTTTGTGGACATTTGTTAAAATTCAAATGTCCTGCCAGGCACAGTGGTTCATGCCTGTAATCCCAGCACTATGGGAGGCTGAGGCGGGAGGATTGCTGGAGCTCAGGAGTTCGAGGCTTGTCTGAGCAAGAGTGAGACCCCGCCTCATGAAAAAAATGGAAAATCCCAGCTGGGCACAGCTGTGAGTGCCTGTAATCCCAGAGGCCGCAGAGGCTGAGGCAGCAGGATGCCCACAGCCAGAGACTGAGGTTGCCAGTGAGCTACGATGCCACTGCACTCTGCTCAGCGCATAGGATAGAACTCTGCCTCGACAAAAAAAAAATTCAAATGTCCTGAATCTTAACAAATTAGGATAAGTACACTGTATGGTCTCCTAATCATTTATGATTGGCTGCTTGAAGTCATCTCACTAACCCTGGCTGATTTACAGCAAACACCTGATGAAACAAACCCACATCAAAAAAATAAATTAGCCCATCTAGATGTTCCATTTATCTCTAGGACCAAAAAAAAAAAAAAAAAAAGTTTAGTCCATTTATTATAATGTCTCAACATATTTGTAAAGAGATAGAGCCAGAAGGCAGAGCGAAAAACTCTCAAAGAGGAAGAAAGCTTAAGGGGGAAAATCTACTTATGCAAATTCTAAACAGATCTATAAAACTCCAATCTGAGAATTTTAATATTAAACTAAGCTTCTTAATATTGAAATACCCCAAACTCTCCAACTGGGCAGCTAATTGAGAGTTAGGAAGCACCAAAAAGACTTCCTTCCTTCCCCCATTCATCACAGGCAATATAGAATTCCTTGCTCGATATGATAATGTGACTTTTGTCAATGCTTGTTCAAATCAGATAGAGGATTGGCTGGTGATGATGTCATACCCATGGGTTAATCCCCAGTGAATGCAGTTTTAATATCATATGCATCAACACACCACTTATATAACTAAGTATTATATTAGGTGTAACAAAACTGAGTGATCCAGATAAAAGCAGCTATTAGAAAAAGGATATGTACCCACTGAAAAGGAGATGGGGGGACAAAGCAAAGAAGCTTTTTCCTTTATTTTTTTTAACTAAATGGAACTAGGCCATCAAACAATACACATCTTTTAAAAGATCCAAAGCGAGTATTGAAATTCAAGTGACTTAGAACACACTAGTACTAGAAATATAAAAAAGCTTGCCTTCAATGAAAAATATTCAATAATCAAGCACAAGATATTTATAGGTGTCTTTTTGTGTTAAGGCAGAAGTCTTAAAATTAAAGTCATTCAAAAACAGGTAAATTGGCAGCCACTGTTCTTCTGGGGAGGACAACTTTCTTATCTTTAACAGAGAAAACTGGCCAAGCCTCATCATAAGGTAAAGACTTATAATAAATTTCAAAGTATCAAAGGGCAATTAAGACGGTAGCGAGAAGAGAATAAAGTCACACAAATCAGAACAAGGAAACAGAATTTAAGAAGGAAACCTTGAAATACAGCTTTCAGCTACGAGAATAATGAACGAGAAAAGTCCAAGCATATGAAGAAAGCTTTTGGCACAAATGAGCCATGCCAACTCACTTGGTTATTTTGGGAGGACATAAGTCATCATTAGCCGTAATGATTCTAAAAACTGCTCTCATACTGCCTTATTAAGGCCTGTATTTCCAATGCAAAGGAAGGGTTGGAATTGCACACTGATTTATGACTGTAAACTTAGCAAATAACACTTCTCACTTTAAAACCCACGGAGAGCTGTTGAAGAATTCTTCAAGTCATACACTTGTTCTCAAGCGACTGAATGGAAAACACTAATGAAACTGCAAAATGGCTGTTCCTAAATGATTTGAGCCTATAAAAAAAAATTCAGGCCCTGCCTGTACTGGGCTCAGGCATACAAATTGCCCCCCGCCCCTTGTCCTACCTCAACGAGCGCTCTAGAGGTATCCAAACTGGGCTGCGTGGGTTCACAGGGCTAAGCCGTCAATGAGCGCGAGTTTGTGCAGCTGAGCCTGCAGGTGAGGGCGTCAGGTTGTCGCGGAGAAAAAGAACTATACCAAGCCTTTGAACTTGCCCATCCTCCCACACACGGATCGCCTGTCACATCACATCGACCTTACTAGTCTCGGAGGGATGGCCATGGAAAAGTTAAAAGGGAAAAGAGTACATGGGATAAGGACGCTTCACCAGGGGGTCCTTAAATCCCCAGAGTGGAAATGGGCTCTTGGCTAGGTCTCCAAGAGTCCATAAACCTGTCCGCTTATGTCCTGCTGAGGAACTGACTCCGAGCTCGACTAAGCCTCTCAGAGGCGTCCGCGGACCCCCTCTTCTCAACGTTAAATGGCAATGATTCAAGGAGACGCATCAGCAGGACGGTGTCTGGCTTGGGCTGCCTCTGGAGGTGCAGAATATCGAGTTTTCCATTTCCAATCCTCCCCAAAGATAAATCTTAACCTTATGTGGAGTTAACGACTCCCTCCCTTCATTTGCCCCGGCCAAATGAAGCAAAAAAGTGGGGGGTGGGGAGGGAAGAAACGTAAAGATGCCACCAAAATGGGCCAATCCGAGAAGCCTCACGCATGAAGAGCTGGTACTTCCAGACCCGCTCTAGTTCTCCACTTGCGCGGGAAGCTTTACTCTCCCAACGGGAAGACGTATCCCAAGCGCTCGTGGCGCCCTTCTAGCAAGTGCCCCGCAACCGGGGGTTCAGGTGGCTGGCTGACCTGCTCCCACCTGCCGGCTGCTATGAGGATCCTGGCTCAGATCCAGGGGATGAAGCCCCAAGTCCGGCTTGTCCATAGGAGAGCTCTGGGCCAGTTACTCTCTCCTCCCTACCAATTCACGCAGTGGCCTCCCCTCCCCGGCCCGGCAGAGCATCCCCACCGGCTCTGAATGGCAGACACGAACCCCGAAATTGGACGCGACCATGCCGCACCTCCTTACTTCGGAGCGCAGCTTCAAACTCGGAGTGCACGCCGACCACAGCACCGGCGATAACCCCACATCTCGGGGCGCAGGGATGAGGAGGCTGCTCTCAGCTCAGGTAAGTCGGTAGCAGCCCGAGAGGCCGTGCGACACCCCTAACATCGGGCCCAAGCCCACCCCAGCCCCATCTGCCCGTCCGTCCTTTTCCGTTCCAACCCTTCTTACTGGACTACAGCCAACAGCCAAGTCAGACCCCGGTGTCCAGGACCAGGCACCGATCACCGCACCGGAGACCGAAGACTCTCAACGCGCCGCCTCCCCGCGGGCGCCCCGGGAGTTGCCCATCGTCTCCGCGCCCTCGCCAAGAGAAAGTTTCCTGGTCTCTCCGAAGACAAGCCCGGAGCTGCTGAAGAAGAGGCAGCGTCTGCGGAGGCGCGGCTGCTGCGAGATTCCAGGGGTCCGCCGGCAGACACGGGCCTGGCCAGTGCGCCCCGTCCAGGGCAGCGCGCCTGGAGCAGTGCGGAGCCGAGCCGAGCGAGCGCGCCGGCCGGGAGGGGCCTGGGCTCGCCGCGGGCCTCGCTGATTGGCCGAGCCGCCGGAGGCTCTGGCCCCCGCTTGGCCCCGAGGTCCACGTGGGCCCGGCCTCTCCCCGCCCCTCACCCCTGCTCCGCCCGCGCGCCTGCACTCCGGGTCTCCGGGAGCCTCTCCCCAGCGCCTCGCTGTGGCGGCCACTCCGCAGGTGCTGGGGAAAAGGAATTTCTTCTGAATACCTGAGAGCCTCGTGGAGCCCTGCATACGGGAGAGGAATTTAATGTTCGGCTCCCAAGGAAACCATTCCCCACGCGGGACCCTGACCAGTTTGCAAGCAGGATTTCCTAGGCACTCTGTGAGTAGCACATGCATAACTAATCCAGTTTCGCGTGTGCTTGGCTTGAATGAAACAGGAGAGAACTACACACATGTCAATACCAAAATACATGTTTTATTTTAAAAATTATAAAAATGCAGCCAAGCACTCTTTCACTCCTGCCCACCCACCCTCTCCTCTTGTGCAAGTGAAGTAACACTGATAATCAATGACACTTAAAATGGCATTCATTTCGCAGAGATTACCTTATGTGATCTCCATTTTACAGATGAGAAAACTGAAGCAAGGAGTTAAATGATTTACTGAAGATTACATGGCTAATTAATGGTAAAGGTTTTATTTGGACCCCGGAAGTCTGGTGGCAGAATCCATGCTCTTTGGTACTCAAAGCGTGGTCAGCAAAAGCATCTTCCTGAGAACATATTAAAGTTGCAGACTTTTAGGCCCCACCCCAGCACCGGAATCTTTATTTCAACAAGATCTCCAAGTGGTTAGTATATGCATAAAGTTTGGGAAGCCCTCTGTCGGTGGAATTGCAAACTACTACAGCCTCTTTGGAAAGAAGTATGGAGAATCCTCGAAGACCTGAAAGTAGACCTTTCTATTTGATCCCTCAATCTTATTCCCAGGTATCTACCCAGAAGAAAAAAAGTCATTTTACCACAAGGACATATACTTTAGAACATTCATTAAAGCTCAGTTCACCTTTGCCAAGATGTGGCATCCCCGTTTGCACATTAATGTATACGTATAACACGGAATATTATTCAGCCATAAAAAAGATGGAAGACTTTACATCTTTTGCATTAATACCTGGACAGAGTTGGAGAACATTCTCCAACAAGAATGGAAAAGCAAGTATCCACTGTACTCAATATGAAAGCAGTAGAGGAACTAATACAAGCCCACACAAGAGAAAAACAATTAAACCCAAGGAGAGGCGGGAGAAGGGGAAAGGGGGATTGATGTGCTTCCACCCAACAGGCACATGTAAAGATAGATACATGTCACACTTCCTGGTGCCAGGGACACAACTACAACTTGGACTCTACCTAACAAATGCAAACAAGGTCACCTAACCATCTGTATCCTCATTTTAATCTGAAATTTATAAAAATAATGATCTCTGGTCAGGCATGGTGGCTCATGCCATCCTAGCACTCTTGGAGGCCTAGGCAAGTGTATTGCCTGAGCTCAGGAGTTCAAGACCAGCCTGAGCAAGAGTGAGAACCTGTCTCTAAAAAAAAAACAAAAATAGCTGGGCATTGTGGCAGGTACCTGTACTCCCAGCTACTCGGAAGGCTGAGGCAAGAGAATCACTTGAGCCTAAGACTTTGACGTTGCTGTGAGCTATGACACCATGGCACTCTTCCCCAGGGCAACTGAGTGAGACTCTGTCTCAAAAAAAATAGTAATAATATATGTATTTTTTTAATTCTAAAGGCATTGTCTATACCACTATGCTGTTCACTGTCATTGGTTTGGCTTAAAATCTTCTGATCCTTTTATTTCTGTTCTTTTATTGACATAAACTATGTGCCATCCTGCCCCAGTTGCACTCCAAAGTACGTTTGCCCTTCTCTGAGCCTACAACTTGAATTAACCAATGGCAGTCCGCCTGCTTCTGTTTCCCACACCTTTGTGCTATACACATATGCACACACACACACACCATACCACACTGTTTTATTTGTTAAACATTCTTAATCCCTTACTCCTTTGTTATCAAATTTAAGGCTTTACAGTCAAAGGCAGTTGTGCTATCAAGTTGTCACCAGTTCGAGAGGGGATTTAAGGACTGGAGACAGAGGCTTGATCTTTCAGGGAGCCCTCAAAGACTGAGTGCTGAAATTCTCTGAAAGACAAGGGGAAAAAAATAAATAAATAAAATAAAAAAAAAAAGAAGAAAGAAAGATAAGGGGAGATCCAAGGAAAATCTGAAACCCAACTTGCCAGGAGATTCCAGAGAGTTCCTGACATCATTTATTCATTTACTCTATGTAAGTGAGGGCCTACTCTGTGTCAGGCACTGTAACAAGTGCTGGTATTTACAGAAGTAAACACAACAGTAAAAGTTCTTACACTCCTAGGGTTTTCTAGGGCAGATACAAAATTAGCATGGCAAATAAGTAAGTGAATTACAGATTATGGCAGCAGGTAGCCATGTTAAAGAGAGAAAGAAAGTAAAGAAAAGTAGATGAGTACTGGGGAGGTTGTGATTATCTTAGTAAATATAGTGGTCAAACTAGCTCTCACTGAAGAGATCATTTGAACCAAGACCTGGAAGAGGTGAAGGAGGAAGTCGTTTAGAAGAACAAGTCCTCACTCATTTATTCTCCAAATATGTATTGAGTCAGCATTGTGCACCAAGCATGGTTCCGGCATGGGTCTCTGTGTTTACTTTAGCTCTGGCTGTTTTTCATATCTCCAAGTTTTCTGGATTAAGTTTCTTGTCCTGTTGGGGAAAAACAAAAAAGTAAGCAATTGTGTGGGTCTCAAGTTAATTAACACATTCTTTCCCTCCCGGATGTTCAGTCTTGTTAGGAGTTAAATTGTGTTCAATTGTGTCTCCCTAAAGTGTATATGTTGAAGTCCTAACCACCAGTACCACAGAATGTGACCTTATTTGGAAACAGGTTCTTTACAGAAGTGATCAAATTAAAAAGAGATCAGTAGGGTTAGGTTCTAATCCAATAGGACTGTGTCCTCAAAAAAAAAGGAGGAAATTTGGAGACTGACATGCATACAGGGAGAATTCCACATGAATATCAAGGCAGAGATGGGATGCTGCTTCCACAAGTTAAGGAATGCCAAAGATTATCACCAAGCCACCTGAAGAGGAGAGAGCATAGAACAGATTCTTCCTCAGAGCCTCAGAGGGAACCAGCCCTGCCAGCCTTAATTGTGGGCTTCCAACCTCCAGCACTGTGACACAAGAAATGTCTGTTGCATAAGCCAACAGCCTGTGGTACTTATATGGCAACTCTAGAAAACTCAAGTATTTTTGTTTCTAAAGAAAGATGGCATAGCTAAGGGACTTATTAAGTTTCCAATGACTTCAGGTCTTTTAAGCAATAGCAAAAAGCAAGAATGATCTGACAAATTGAGTCAAATCTCCATCAACAAAGGCAAGTTATGTAAAGAAGAGAACCAGACAAATGAGCCCCAATTATTCAATTATTTCTTTATTCAACTATTTAATGGACGCCTGCTGTGTGCCACACTCTGGGATATGGTAACAAAAAAGGCAGATGTGATTTACATGTATTGTTATGGAGAAAGTTGGACATTGAACAATTCAACAAATACATGACCATGGTAATTTCAGAGCAGAATAATTGCTTAAAAGAAAATAAAATAAGGCTAGAGCATTAGAAGAATAGGAGAGGGGTTTAATTTAGATTGGCTGCCTAGAGAAGTTCCCTATGAGGTACTAACATTGGAGCCAAGACCTAAATGACAAAAAGCCATCCAAGCAAATATCTGGGCAAAAATTGTTTCAGGCAGAGATAACAATTCCTCTTATAAGAAAATATCCCTGTCATTCATTCCATAACACTCTTCCTTTCTCTCTCAGCTATCCATTTTGCCTCCTTTGAGGTTGTATAAAATCAATCCATGTCTATTTCATAAAAATGGGGTTGAATTATTTATTTTCTTATGTAAGGACCCGTGAAGGTCACAGCAACAGGGTTTTGATTGCACACACACATTCTCTAAACACCCCTGGACATGCCTCTGTGTTTGTAGGTAGTGACAGCATGTGACTTGGACACTGTGTCTATTTTCCTCATTTGTGCAACGTCCAAAACACTACTGTGTGTTTCCTGGTGTTTCATCAATACACTGATGACTGACTATACCTAAAAGGAACATTCTGGCTCTCGTAGGCCTATTTATAAAATCCTCTTATTTTCAAGTGAAGCTTCAATTTTAAGATTGTGATATTCATGTACTGTGAGTATAATTTTTCTTAGGAGACCAATAAGAATAATAGATAACATTAATTGCAGCTCACTCTGCTAAGTGCTTCACGTGGAGCACTCATTCTCATAAAGGTAAATTCTCTTATTATAACCTCCATGTTCCGGCTGAGAATACTGGGCCTCGAAAGAGGTTAAGTAATAGTTCCATGGTCCAAACCACTATTAAACCGCCAACTCATGCCTTGAGCCAGTCTCTTTTACTGCAAACCCAGTGCTAGGCTGGGTAAGCAGAAAAAATGAAGGAAGAACAGAGAGAAAGCAGAAAGCATGTGCCTATTCCTTTGCATTTGCCTTTGAAATTTTCAAAGTGCTGTTTTCTAACTTTTTTTTTTTATTTACCCCAGCCCTCTAGCTTTCAAGTTCACTTTTCTAGCTAGATATTTGCTTTGCTTTCTCTTGCTTCAAACTGGGAACTGGGAGGACTTTGATAAATGAAACAACTGCTATATTTTTTTTTGTTTTCAGCCTGTCTGTTCTGCATCCTCTAAGGAAATGTGATTCCGGGTTCTTGGAGCTTAGCCTACTTTGACATACATCCGTATCTCATACATTGACAGCTCCCCAACACAAAGGGGTCCCTTCCCTCACTCAAACAGTAGGGAACACCACGCCCCTTGGCGGACCAAACTCCAGACCAGTGTCAGATATGGATAGATGCTCCTGATGGAGAGCGAACATCTGAAAACGGCTTCTGCTGGTCTTTGTGAATAACTTTCTATTATTGTGGCTTCCCCACAGTCCTGGTGAGGGAGAAAGCCCAGGGAACTTGCAAGATTGAAAAGATGTGAGGCTTTTCTCGGTGAATCCTGGATTCCCCCCACCTTACTCAGGAAGCAGGCAGCCGTTTTAGCTATTAAATGACTTCCTGCCTTGGACGGCTTGGTCAGGCTTGTTTTATACTTCTGGAACTCTGACAAGGGGTCTGACTATTTGCTCTGGAAGGCTCAGGTGGGTTCCACAATCCTCCCCTTTGCTGACCACAACACCTTCAATAATTTATGCTCTGAAAAAGAACAGCGCTTCAGGGCAAATTAGCATAAGAAGGATTTATGAAACCACAGTGGGAAGGCACTTTTAGAGATCACGCAAGAGCCACAGTGCAGACCAATACGAGTGAGATTCCAAGCAGGACCAGTCTCAGATAGAATCAAAGAAACCATGCTCCTTCTCAGTACCCTGCCTTCTTTCCATCCCCACTGCTCCAACATCTCCCAGTGTGGTAGGATAGCCCTGCGCCACACAGAAGACTGGTATTTTCCTTTCATTAATTTATTCTTTCATTGATCCTTTTATTAATCCATGTATAAATTCTACTTATCCAAAAGATATTTGAACACCTATCTTTGGTTAGTGATCAGTAGAGGCAACCTAAGTTTCCATCGACAGGTGAACCAAGAAACAAAATGCAGCCTATACACACAAGAGGATATAATTCAGCCTTTAAAAGGAGAGGAATTCCAACATGAGCTCCAGCACGGAGGAACCTTGACCATGTTATGCTAAGTGAGATAAGCCAGTCCCCAAAAGACAAACGCCATTCTAATCCACATGTGTGAGGTCCTAGAGTAGCCAGATTCATAGAGAGAGCAAGGAGAATGGTGGTTTCCAGACGTAAGATGAGGGGAGAATGGGAAGTTAGTGTTTAGTGGGTATAGAGTTTCAGTTTTGCAAGATGAAAAGTCCGGGACACACTGGCTCAGTGCCTGTGGCTCAATGAGCTAAGGCGCCAGCCACGTACACCTGAGCTGGCGGGTTTGAATCCAGCCTGGACCCGCCAAACAACAATGACGGCTGCAACCAAAAA
>CAUYRH010029175.1:0-50390 GCA_963574655.1 Perodicticus potto | reverse complement strand
AGCTTAGCCATGAAAATTCACATCCAAATCTCATGGAATGGCTCGGTGCCTGTGGCTCAGCGGGTTAAGGCGCCAGCCACGTACATCTGAGCTGGCGGGTTCGAATCCAGCCTGGCCCGCCAAACAGAAACAACAATGATGGCTACAACCAAAAAACGGCCGGGCGTTGTGACGGGCGCCTGTAGTCCCAGCTACTTGGGAGGCGGAGGCAAGAGACTCGCTTGAGCCCAGGAATGGGAGGTTGCTGTGAGCTGTGATGCCACGGCACTCTATCCAGGGTGACAGCTTGAGGCTCTGTCTCAAAAAAAAAAAACCAAATCTCATGGAATATGAAAATGACCAGTCACCAGAAACTAATGCCACAGAAATGTCCTCAGAAGACACTGAGATTTCCAAATAGTCCTTTAAATCACAATGGGGCCAGGACAAGCAAGGCCTAACACAGGAGGCTGTAAGAGCTCTGATTTCTTCTAAAACACCACCCTCTTTTGTTGTACTTAAATATTTTTCTTAAGCATTTACACTACGACTTTATAAGCACTTTGGCATTTCTATGATTTTAGGGTTATTAATGTAGGTTTTAGAAGGGCTGAAAAAGTGTGAATAACTATGAGCTCTAGTGAGAAATCCTAATGCTTTTCCCACAGGCAAGGTAAGAGATTAAGGAGTCCAATTCAAAAGGAGTAAAACTGAAGTGCAGTAATAGGCTGTGGAAATAACTTGTGTGTTCCTGGAGCACCAAGGAAGCCTAATCCACCTGGCTGGCCGCTGGCCAGGCTTCCACACGCTGTTCCCTCATATGAACAACTGTAGGGGTTATTCTATTGCAAATGGTAGGTGCTGGTTAATTGAGGCCATGGAAAGGACTGCGTATATTCACAAAGAACAAGATAATAAAATGATACAGCACTTTACCCAGAAACAAAGCTCAGTTGGCCTGAACATTTAAGCCAGAGAATTAAAAGAGATGGACACAATTTGAGCAGCAGTGAGATAAGTGTCAGAGCTCCCTGGTGCTGGCCATCTTCCACTTTTTCCTGTTTGGGGTAAGAAGTGTTCCCTGGTTTCCCACAACAGATTGGAGGATAAAAACCCAGTGGAAAAAATGGCAGAGGGGAAAGCAGACCCCAGGCTTCTGGTTCCAAAGACACTTTCCTTCCCATGAGTCTTCTCTGTGATCAAATATGTCTTTATGGATTTATGATCAATAATTAATAGTTATAAGTGTTTTGTTTTCTAAATATTTAGTATGTGAGGGCAGCGCCTGTGGCTCAGTGAGTAGGGCGCTGGACCCATATGCCAGAGGTGGCGGGTTCAAACCCAGCCCCAGGCCAAAAACTACAAAATAAAATAAAATAAAATAAAATAAAATAAAATTAATTTAAATATTTAATACATGAAAAATAAACGACCATGGTATATAACTCAGCAAAGCTCAAAGATATGAGAAATCAAATAAAAATGACATAAACACATTAGTCTATCACAGTACATCCCTCTGTCCAGAACTTTCTCTTGTTACTATTTTGTTTTTTCTTTGCATTTACTGAACATTAAATTGAAATATAAAAAAGGTTCCGAACAATCTAACGATCAGTTGAGACTCTTAGAACCAAGACAGGATGAAGGCACGGAAACAGATACTTGTTCTTATTCACTCAAAACTTCATCCCTTTTCTATTAAGATTTTTTTTCCCCCAAAGCATCTCTTGATTATGACTTCTTTGTACTTTAAAGCTAAAACCACAGTCAGCATCTCAGGATTAAATGTGTTCCCCCACATACACAGTCATAATAAAATCAAAGCAAATGTATTTGTTTCTTACTGTTGCTGTGGCCAATTACCATAAACTAAACAGTATCTTTCTCCTACAGGTGCAGAGGTCGGTGTCCGACACGGCAGGCCGAGCTGTGCTGATTCTCGGCACAGGTAAGAACCTGCTCCCTGCAGTTTTCTAAGCTTCATCAGTCCGGCTGCCTCCCCGGCCCCTCCCCCTCTCTCGGGCATCAGAACCCATCCTGGAGCTTCTCTCCTCCAACCTCCTGCTTGCACCTTACAAGGCCGCCCAGATCATCCTGGACAACCTCCCCCAGCAGGATCCTCCCCTTCACCTGCACAGTCCCCTCTGCACGGACTTACTGGTTTGGGAAGCAGGACAGGGACGTCTCTGGGGAGCCATCACTCTGCCCCCACAGAGAGGAAGGATGAAACATCGTCACCCTTCAGCACATGTAACTTTCATGGAAAAGGAGCTTTACCACTTAGGAATCATGATTTCACTATTTTCCCAGACCCTTTTAGCTCTGAGGACAACAAACTACATCCCACAGGCCAAAGCTGGCTTATAGCCTGTTTTTGAAATAGAACTTTCATTGCAACACAATAATTCTCAGAATTGGAATACAGCGCATCATGGATGGCTGTTTAATATTAAGTTGTTGTGACACAGACCACGGAGGCCACAAAGTCTCCAACACTTAACTGCTGGCACTTAAAGAAAATGTTTTCTGAAAAGTAATGATTAGCTACATTTTTAATTGTTGGAATTCAATTTCAAATTCACAAGACTATGCAAAAACTCCCATTGATCAGGGTTCAGAAGAATTACTATCATCATTATAATCCCTACTGGGTTATCATACATCAGTCCTTACTGGCATTTCATACGGCACTATGCCAAACACTTAACATGTTAATCTAATAAACACACAAAATTCATGAGTAAGCACTATCTCCAATTTCCAGATGAAGAAATCAAGGGTTTAAAAAGATAAGTGTTTGTCTCAGGATAACATGGCTAGGATATGCAGAAGTCTCTCTGAGTTCAGAATATATGTTCCTAATCTCTCTCTATTCTCTGCTGTGTTCGTTTTACTTAATAGTTATTACATCAGCCCTCCACACATGCAGATTCTAAAAAATATCAATACAAACAACAATACAACAAAAAGAAATAGTATACATTTGAAAATACAGTGTAACAACTGTTTATGCAGCATTTACATTGTATTAGGCATTGTAAGTAACCGAGAGAAGATTCCAAATACATGGGAGGGCGTGTGGGGGTTACATGTGAATAGGGCACCATTTATTTCAGGGACTTGAGCATCTGTGGATGTGGGTACCAGTGGGGTCCTGGAACCAACCCCCCACAGAAGCAGAGGGACAACTATACTTCGTTGTACAAATGTGATTGTTTTCCATGTAAACTCTGAGAACACCCAGATGGCAATTACGAATCCCTTTCCTTTCTAATGCAGGGATCTTTAATGAGAAATAAGATTAAATGCAGACACAGAATGCCTGGGTTTGACGGCCAAACTCCTAGAGCGTCACACACTTGCCACGTCATGTAAATCCCCTGGGACTGCTTCCTCTTCCCACCTGTCATTTCTAACTCCAACTTGAAACCAGTGTTGTTTAGTCCAAGTGCAGTTTTCCGCGGTAAAAGATATTGGAGGTATTCCTAGTTAAGCCACATTTTACTATTTGGGGGGCACTTTCAATAAATAGAAAAATTGCAATCCATTTTTTTTTTTTGTAAAATTACATATGAGAGTGCTCTATTTTTTTTAATGTTTTAAAGGATGCTCCCGGCATCTCTGGATCCCAGCTTACTTCATTTATATGAAGAATGGTTCGGGTTTTTTTGTTTATTTGTTTTTGAGATAGAGTCTCACTTTGTCACTCACAGTAGAGTGCTGTGGCATCATAGCTCACAGCAACCTCAAACTCTTGGGCTCAAGCGATTCTCTTCCCTCAGCCTCCCAAGCAGCTGAGAGCACAGGTGCCCTCCACAATGCCTGGCTATTTTTAGAGCTGAGTTCTCACTCTGGTCAGGCTGCTCTTGAACCCATGAGCTCAGGTGATCCACCCACCTTGGCTCCCAGAGTGCTAGGATTACAGGTGTGAGCCACCTCACCTGGCCTTGTCTAGGGTTTTACAAAAGTGAGAGAGAATGTGTGTATCAGAATAGACATGTGGGGGAATACAAAAAATATCCTCCAGTATTAAAACGCTCACTTCTAAACACAACTATATTCTTTTAATTTTCATATTTTGCATTATTGTAAGGGCAAAAGTTAGTATGTTTATTATATAGTGTAAACATAATTTAAGTCATTGTATTCAAATTATTACTTTTTATTATTGGATAGTATTTACTCTGGCGTTTAAAAAAATCCACCATGAAGCCTTTCCTGTTTGCATACTAGGTGGTGTACTTTACCCCACTCGTATTCTGGCTACACATGTGGACCGTGGCAGACTCTTCAGGAGAGCGTATGTGGTGACTCATTTCAGAGCCCTCACTTCCTTGACTAAGTGCTGCCTGTAAATGCACGTGGGGGATTAACAATGTCTACATAATTCTTTGCTATTCCTCCCAATGAAAAATTAGATTTACCTTTCCACCCTTGAGCCCCAGTCAGCCTCACTGGTTTGTTTTATTAACAGAATGTTCACAGGTGATGTT
Organism: Perodicticus potto; assembly: GCA_963574655.1. Classification (NCBI taxonomy): domain Eukaryota; kingdom Metazoa; phylum Chordata; class Mammalia; order Primates; family Lorisidae; genus Perodicticus; species Perodicticus potto. The sequence goes on along the minus strand of CAUYRH010029175.1, from coordinate 45,915 downwards.
CAGGGGCTTCTGAGGCTCCTGTGCCCTCCTGGAACTCTCTCTGGGGCCCAGACTGCCAGTGAAGACTCTGGTCCCTCTGAGGCCACCACGCTGGGGGTTGAGTGTAGGGATCTGGTTGCCCAGGCCGAGTCAGCCTTTCCATCCCTCCCTCCCAAGGTGAAAGATGTACAACAGAAGACACCTTTCCCCTTCAAATTAGACCATGCCTCAGGGGAGAGTCACTGACCAACCTCCATGAATGTCACTGGTGACAGAAGAACTGCCAGGCAGGTGACAACCATGAGACGTACAGCTGTTTTAAGGCAAGAATTTTGGGGCTAATTCACTGTGCAGCAATAGGTACCACTAACAGTGCACAAAAGACAATACCCGCATGGTGATGCCAAGTCGCACATTCCGTCAGCCTGTGACATAGTGGTCTGTGACGGTTCAGCTCTCCTGCTGCCGTGTGGGGGATGACAAACACCAGGGCTGAACAACCACACGGTGCCGCCCCGAACACACCACAGCACGTGAACACTGCAAACGCTGCTCACAGCACTCAGGCTTACAAAGGACACTCAATTTTATTGTAATTCTTGTTAACTGTAACTGCTAGGTCCTCTAATTTTTTTAAAATAGTATCGCAAAATTTTACCCTATACTGAATAGAGTAAAACATTTAGAAATGTCTCCTTATCCCAGAGGTCCTCAAACTTTTTAAACAGGGGTCAGTTCCTGTCCCTCAGACGGTTTTAGGGCCAGACTATGGTTTAAAAAAAAAAATCTATGAATAAATTCCTGTGCACACTGCACATATCTTATTTTGAAGTAAAAAGACAAAACAGGTACAGCACCTATGGCTCAAAGGAGTAGGCCACTGGCCCCATATACTGGAGGTGGTGGGTTCAAACCTAGCCCCAGCCAAAAACTGAAAGAAAAAAGAAAAAGGGAACAAATACAAATACAATATTTTACAATGTTTAAAATGAAAAAAAAGTGCCCCCTATCTGCAATAAAAAAAGACCTCCTAACTTCAGGAAAAAAAGCCCCCCCTTAACTGCAAAAAGAGGCCCTATTAACCGCAAATTAAAAAAAAAAAAAAAATAGACCTCCTAACTTCAAAAAAAAAAAAAAATCCTAACTTGTTCTTACCTCAGTCCTCAGGCAGCAGCAGGCTCTGCACAGACAAGCTGGTGACTCCTCTGATCAGGAGTCTCAGTCTCAGCCGAGAAGGAGAGAAGGAGTCGAGACAGAGAGAAGGAGGGGAGCCAGAGAGTGCGGCACATTCCACACATGCCCACTGCGGCTGGGACGAGTCGGCTGCTAAGCAGGACACGCAGCAGCGGCAAAAACACCCAGCGGGCCAGATGATGTCCTCAGCAGGCCGCAGTTAGAGGACCCCTGCCTTATCCTATCACCAAAGCCAGCTAAGAACACTACCCCACCTCCACAGAAAAGGAAAACTACAGGCCACAGTATCACTTATGAAATGAACACAGGTGCAAAATTCTTGACAAAATGTGAGCAAACCAAACTCAACAGCACATTTAAAAGCTCATTCACCACGATCAAGTGGGATTTCCCAAGGTTGCAAAGGTAGTTCAATGTATGCAAATCTACAAACGTGCTGCACATTAACAATAAATGGAAAAAACTGACAAATTTACAATCTTTTCACAGTAAAAACTCTCAACAAATTAGACATATAAGGAAAGTACATCATAAAGTGAAACCCACAACTAACATTATAATCAACAGAAAAGCTGAAAATTTTTCCTCTAAGATCTGGGAAAAGACAAAAATGTCCACTCTCACCACTTCTTTTCAATACAGTAGTCAGAGTCTTAGCCAGAGCAATTAGTCAAGAGAAATAAATAATCATCCAATTTGGAAAGGAAGAAGTTCAATTGATTGTTCCTCTTTGCAGATGACCATCATAGACCAATTAGAGTAAACTCTAAAGATTCCACCAAAAAACTGTTAGAAATGAGTAAACAAATTCAATAAAGTTGCAGGATATACTATCAACAAACAAAAATTCATGGCATTCTCATACAGTGACATCAAACTACCTGAAAAGAAGTCAAGAAAACAATCCTATTTATAATACTTATTAAAAAAGAATAAAATATTTACACATAAATTTAACCAAAGAGGTAAAGAGCTCTAAAATGTAAACTGTAAAACATTAATGAAAGACCCAAGCAATGACATTTTCACTAAAATAGAAAAAAAAAATTCTGAAAACTGTATGAAACCATACAATACCCCAAAGAGTCAAAGCAATCTTTAAAAAAAAGAAAAAAATTAGAAGCATATTATATGAGTTCAAAATACACTACAAAGCTATAGTAAACCAAACAGTATAGTACTGGTACTGAAATAAACAGACACACAGCCCAGTAAAACAGAAGAGAGTCTGGAAATGAATTCATGCATTTACAGCCAACTGATTTTGACAAAGATGCCAAGGACATCCAATGTGGAAAGTACGGTCTCTTCATATAGTGCTGGGAAAACAGACTTCACATGTGGGGGAATGAAATTTGACCTTTATGTCACACAATATAAAAACATCAGCTCTAAATAGAGCAAAGACTAAAGGTAAGACCCCAAACTATGAAACCACTAAAAACACAGGAGTAAAGCTGCATGACTTTGGTCTGGAAAATGACTTTTTGCATCCCAACAGCACAAGGTAACAAAAGCAAATATAGACAAATGGGGATACATTAAACTAAAAAGTTTCTGCATAGCAAAGGAAGCAAACAGCAGAACGGTGAGATGACCTATAGACTGCGAGGACGTAATCGTAGACCATATATCAGATAAAGTGCTAATACCGAAACAGAAACTCAGACAAGTCAGTAGTGAGAAAACACACACGCCAATTTAAAAAAGGGCGAATGACCTCAACAGATATTTCTCCAAAGAACACGTACAAAGGACCAACAGGTGCATGAAGGAACGTGTGACGTCACGATCATCAGGGAAACACAAATTAAAACCACCATGAGATATTATCTGCAATGGCCCATTAAAATGGCTGTTATCGGAAGCACAAAGGGTAACAAACGTTGTAAGGATGTGGAAATGTAAATCAGTATAGGCTTCATGTTTGAAGTTTCCTCAAAAAATTAAAAAGACAATTACCACGTAATCCAGGAATCCCACTAATGATTTATATTCAAAGGAAATACGTCAGTGTGTCAAAGAGACGTGGCACTCTCTAGCTGACTGCAGCAGCACCACTCACGCCAGGCAAGACACCCACCAAGCTGAGTGTCCACGGATAGAAGACGCAGTGAAGGCAAGGCTGGATCTACACCCGCTGGAATTCCATTCAGCCGTTATAAGAAGAAAATCCCATCATTACTGGCAAAGGATACAGAATTGCAGCCGGATAGCAAGTGTGAGTTCCGGAGCTCTGCTGGATGGTGTGGCGAGGACGGTTAACTACGCTATACGACGATAGTTAATCACACTATGTATATTGTATTCTTGAAAATGCTGAGACAGTGGATATTTAACTCTCTCACCACAAAGATGATCAAATATGAGCCCTGTTAATTAGCTAGATTTAGTCATCACACCAAGTATATAAACATCAAAACATCATGTTGTACATATGGTAAATGCATACGGTTCTGTCAGATTAAAAAAAATGGTAAAAAGAGAAAAAGTTCCCTACTTTCCAACCCCAAGTTGCCCAGAAGGGTCCACTGTATTCAAAGAGAGAGCGAATATTTTCTTTGTTTTTCCTTTCTGCCCTGGCTCAGGAACGCTCTGGTGGGTAGGTAGGTATCTGCTCTTGGTCTAGGGAGACTAAAAGATTTCATGATTTTTCAAGTTTCACTAGAATCTATTTTCTAAACTCCGGTTCAGGTTGAAGTTCTTCCAGGAAAATTAAGGTTCACAAAGAAATCAGGGAAAACATATTCATTTTACACAATGTAGCATTTTGGTGAAATTTCTTGTATAATAAAAATAAATGTCAAAGTATTTTAAGTAGGTGAGTAAATGATTTGAACTGGTTAAGTTACAAAATATAGAGTGAAAATATTAATATCACTTGTGGTTAGCGGCTAATGTGTTGTAACACCCTTCCTACTGACCCTGACTTTTTGGGTGACACTAAGAGTTAGTTTTTACATGAACTTGAGTGATGTGACAGGAAGGCTTCAGGAACTTTGAGGTGGCAGTAACGTGTTTTAACAAGCCTTCCGGGTAATTCTGACACAGGGTAATGACCTGGTTTACACCGTAACCCCTTCCACACAAACCACAAATTCAAACACCCTAAACAAGGATCAGCTCTGGCACTGAGGCTCTCATTAAGCTTCTGAATGTCACCGTCCTAGGACACCAGCAAGTAGGACTGTTGTTGACCAGACACATTTTGTTTCCCCGTGTCAAGCAGAATCCCGGCATGTGAAGAAAGCCTGGAATCAGTGACGGAACAGGCCGTCCTAGAGCTGGACGGAGGTGCCTGAGCTGAGATAGGCGTGATGGGGAATGAATCAAGGGCTGCTGTGCCTGAAACTGGGACACATCACCAGTTCTCGTCCCCCAGCACAGAAACCTGCACCTGGCACTGTTTCTACCCTCCTGCAAGCTGGAAGGAATCCCCATCGTGCTGAGCACACCCAGCAGCGGCCATCACAGGCCAGCCTCGCCGTCACAATCCATGCAGTGTCAGGCTCCTCCCAGAAGAGGATGAGACATACGCTGGGCCACCTCCAACAGAACACAGGAGAGAGATGCTGGTGTCACATAGTCAGGTAAAAGGCATTCAGCTCAAACTTATGACAAATCCCTAAGGTCAGGTGAGTGGGTCAGGCCAGACCACATGGGAGCTGCAGCACGAGGACACTGGCCCCGCCACCCCTCTCCAGACGGAGCAGGAGCCACAGGCTGTCTCCCTGCTGCTGCCTGCTTGGGGAGGGGACCGGCCACAGCGGGGAGACAGGCACAAGGCTTGCTGCAGTCCTGCTGTGCAAATCAGTCAGAAAACCATGTCACCTCCAGGGCCAAGGTGCAGACCCACTGCAGGCCTTCGAAAGGTTAAAAACAAAACTAGACAAATCCAATGAACAAAAACAAAACCTCATACCCCTCGGGGAAGTCCTGGATGCGGGATGCTCACTAATCACATTTGAGATCTTCTGTCACCGGGGCAGGGAACAGAAAGTCCTTTCCAGAGAAGATCAACAGGGAATACACAGAGCCTGCCACCAGCATGGGGGGGAGGCCCAGAGAGGAGGCCCAGCCTGAGACCCAGCAGTGCAAGGAACACACACAGAGCCTTGTGCCAGCACGGAGGGGAGGCCCAGAGAGGAGGCCCAGCCCGAGACCTGGCTGTGCAGGGGACACACACAGAGCCTGGAACCAGCACAGAGGGGAGGCCCAGAGAGGAGGCCCAGCCCGAGACCTGGCTGTGTAGGGGACACACACAGAGCCTGGCACCAGCACAGTGGGGAGGCCCAGAGAGGAGGCCCAGCCCAAGACCTGGCCGTGCAGGGCTGGGGCCAGGGCTGCCTGGAACAGCTGAGAGTTCCTCGCCTTCCCTACCAGACAGACACACCAGGAGACAAGCAGCTGCCACCCACTGCAGGGGAAAAAAAGACAGCACGGAGACACCCTGTGTGGTAGAAAGGAACAGAGAAACTGAGTGCAGAAGGCTGAGCGGACACCTCTCATGCAGCCTCCACCCTGCAGCAACGGCCTGTGAAGCCAGAGGCCATGTTCATGGCAAGACAGGCCAAGAAAAGGATTCCAGGTAGATGCACCTAATACTTCCACCCACTAACGCCTTAACTAAAGAGATGCCGCCACTTCCAGAGAGAACGTCTACTGTTACACACAGTGCTTAGTACTCAATTACAAATTACAGGATGCACAAAAAGACCAGGAGAAAACAAACAAAAACCCCACAGCAGCACTCTGCTGAGAGCACCCGACAGAGAAGACCCAGACGCGGCCTGCTTAGCAGCAGACCGGGTGTGACGAGACCGTGGTTACAAGGCTAAAGATTCTAGAGCGACGTAGGGACATAGAACAGGTGGGAAATCTGAGAGGAACGGCGCTGCCCTGATTGAACTGTGCTCTTTCAAAATTCGTATGTTGAAGCCCTGACCCCCAGTGTGACTGTACGTATTTAAAGACAGGACAGTTACGGATGTAATTATGGTTAAATGAAGCCATGGGAGGACCATTAGTCCCATAGGGCTGGTGTCCCTACTGGACAAGGGACAGACCCTGGAGTGTCCTCTCTCCCCACGGTGTCACCCCAGGGCCAGGCCTGCGAGGACTCGGGGGCAGGTGACCACCCACATGCCAGAAGTAAGAGACTGCACTGGACACCAGCACCAAAAAGCCCTTGACCTTGGACTTGTAGTCCCTAGAACTGTGAGAAAATACATTTCTGCTTTTTAATTAAGGAGTCTGTGGTGTATTGTTATGGCAGCCCAGACAGTAACACGATGGAAACGCTAGAAATAAAAAATGTAAACACTAGAAATAAAAAAAAGGGGGGAAGACAGACATAGAATGCTTTTGACAAGTCTGTCACTAGATTCAAGGCAGCCAGGGAAGTAGCCACCAAACTTGGAGATAGGTCAACAGAAATGACAAACAACGACAAAAAATTAACAGACTATCCAAGATTTGCAGGATTTTTGAATCTGGCACAGGAGTCATTTGAATCCCAGAAGAAGAGAGACAGTGATGAGAAGAATTATGTGAAGAAATAAAGGTTGGGAGCTGTCGAGGTTAATGATGCAATACAGACGCAAGAACTCAACAGACGCAGAGAAGAATAAACACCAGAAAATCACCAGCAGAAACACATCACAGAGGAACACACACCTGGGTATGTACTTAAACCTCCAATGACAAGAACATTTTTAAGGTGGCCATAGAAGTAAGTATCATTACTTACACATAAATAAAGGTAAGGTTTACAACACAATTGTAAGAATCTTTAAAAGGCGGGAAATAGTGGAGTCAGGTGTTTAAAAAATGAAGAAAGAGAATTGTCACCCTAAAATTCTAGACACATGAAAGTATCTTTCAAAAGGGTTATTATACACACTCCGAACACATGATAAAAGGAAGTTCCCTAAAGATAAAGAATATGAAACCAAACAAAATTTTAATCTACCCAAAGAAATGTCTTTGTTAAAAAAATCTGTTTCCTCGACTCCCTTAATAACTGCACGGCTGAGAAGGACGCAGCCTCTGGATTTCTCCGTGAGGTTAAAGAGGGCTCCTGGCTCAATCAGGGCCTGGGACAGGACCGGAAAGCAGCTGCGTCCCCTCGGGGCGCCATCTCAGCACCCAGCGCCCTTCAGCAGAAGGACTGAGGGAACCAAATCTCTGTCTGCAAAGTCAGCTCCATGCTGGGAATGTGAATGGCTTGGCAACTGTCTCTGATATAAGGCCTTCTGTTAAAAACAAATTTCACTGGAGGGAAGGGTCCTACCAGAGATTTTAAAAGCGTCATGGTTGGACTGCTGTAGGGAGCGACCTGGACCCTGGACTGGCACTTTCAGTCCCCAGACTACGCTTGTCCTGGACTAGAGTGCCCGCTTGATCTGCTTCTGAGAACAGCAAATGGCAGGACTTTCTATAGACTTTTCTTAAAGTCTTAAATTTTAAGACTTTTCTTAAAATTTCTAAAGAAATTTTATTTCTTTAGATTATGCTCTTCAAATCCTTTGTAGCCTGTAATGAAATTGAACACTGACTGTCAGATGACCAGGTCAAAATGCAAGACTCAGCAAATGAGGGAGTGACAACGAACGTTAATACATTTGAATCACTCAAGCAGAATAAAATACAGGAGAAACCTAAGGATATCAGCATCCCCCTACAATATATTATGGGCAATATATTATGCAGAAATAATACTCTACGAACCATGGGACAAAAACAACTTTATTAGAAAAAACACTTATGCTTTGTATCTCTGGGGCAACCAGCAGAACGTACATACTTGCCGAGTTTAAGTGAATTATTATTCTATTACTTTCTTGCTGAATTTCTGATTTTTTTGTTACTTCATTTATTTTCCACATTTGGAGATGTCATTACCAGTAACACACTGGGAAGTGCAGCCTACTGACTACAGGGACTTCAAGTAATTACTTGTCACCTTGACCTATGAAAGCACAAGAAGGAAAATCTTCTCCAGCTGCCTAGTGATTCAATTTGATTAAGTAAACATTTTATTTTATTTCCAAGTGCCAGCCAGAAAAGTTAGGGGCAGTCAGCTTACTGGAAAGAAAACAGCTGTGCTCACTTACTAATTTGATGCGGTGGCCGGGGGTGGTGCTGAGTCCCCATGTGCACTCCTTCCTGCTGGGGTACTTGTCGGGCCAGTTAGGACTGGTGATGAGGCCACTGGGACTGTGGATCTTCTGCTCACAGTCAGCTGCGCCAAGAACCGGGACACGAGTTAGTGCAGAAATCCAGCCTGGGATCGGCCAGAGTGCCAGCGGCCCGTGCTCCCGCTGCCCTGTTGGGAGAGCTTCCCAACGACTGAGCCGCGGTCACTCCACAGCCGCCACACTCCCCTGCTTTGGGAAGAACATCGCTCCTCACCATCACTGTTTGCTGTCTGCCTCATAATCAATATTATTTATTATTAATAATAAATAATAAATGCTAAACAAAACTGAATCTCCTTTTCAACTAAGGAGTCTGTAGCTCAGACTTTTCCAGAGCGACAGATACCGACAACCAAAAATATCAACACTGGGTACGTGTGAGATATTTAACACCACACCCCAAAGAAAAACCTTGGGCCATGCCATTTTCAATTCTTTTTTTCTATTAACTACAACATCACTCACAGCTAACATTCTGAAGGCAAGTTTTGAATCACATATTTACATTTTCCCTCTCCTTTAGCTAAGGGTACACTTGAATACCTAACTTAGAATTTTAGTTACTAAGATAAATAAGCCTTAATTTTATCAAAGCAGAAAGAAGAATACAAAAATTAGTGAATAATAAGTGAATAATGAGTGAAATAATAAGTGAATAATAAGGGAAATAATAAGGGAAAAATAGTGAAATAGTAAGTGAATAAATAAGTGAATAATAAGGGAAAAATAAGTGAACAGCCACTAGTCCTGGAGACAGCTTCTGAACTAACTTCAAAGAGTATCTCCTTAGAAGGGTACAGGTGAAACTTACTGAATGCAGAATACAAAGGTCTTTACACAGTAACCAAGAAAATGCCATGACGGCTATGTTAACCAGTTTGATGAAAATATTTCAGATTGTATATGAAACCAGCACATTGTACCCCATGATTGCATTAATGTATGCAGCTATGATTTAATAAAAAATAATTTTAAAAATTTAAAAAAAGAGTATCTCATTCAATCAGCACTTTTTTAAGTTAATTTCTTTTTGCAATTAAAATAACATCATTTTAGACAAGACCATTCCACACTGTTAATATCAAATTTCAAAAATATTTAATATCCTCAGGCTTTTTTCATTCCATCTGATTTATGATGCTCTGCCCTTTACACCTTGGTTTAGACGGGATTCTCTACTCTGTGGGCAACACACCTGTTACCCTGCTGCAAACAAGGAACGCGAGCCCAACCTTAGCTCCTGCCCTTGCTGCTGCGGCTACAGCCGTTGTTCACTCCTCAGGACTACACCTGCTCAACTGTGCCGAGTTTCCAAGCAGAGATCTGAATTCACCACAGAAAAAGGACAGGTGAAGTTCAGCTCCTGTCAAACAATCTACGGAAATGGCGTCAAGACAATAGTCTCAGAAGTTTGGTTCCAGTCCTGACACTGCCCGTCTTTGACTTGCCACGTGAACTGTGAACTCTGCAGAATTTGGCAAGTAGCCTGAGAGAAAGCTCAGAGGTTCTCTGCTGAACCTTCCAAAAAGCATGTGTGACAGCAGTGATTAAAGCAAATCCCACCCATTTCCTAGCAATAGGGATGAACTTTAGAGGTACCTGGATGTCATTCTATCCGAAAGAAAGTTTCCTCGAAGGTCATTTATTGAAAAGATTAGCTTCTGTAAACAGAGATGTATTTGCCACCTGTGAGCCACAGGCTACTCATACAATCTGCAAAAGCTGTCTCGTTTGTCTCATTCTTTTTTTTTTTTTATTTTTACTATACATGTGTTAATTAGGTTTCCACTTTTTGCCTTCACAGAATTTAAAAGGCTTAAAATTTAATAACGATAACAGTGTTTAAGATAAAGACTACAAACAAAAACCACGTAAAGAATGAACGAAGATAAATACATTCAGAAAAGAAATCAGACGATTGCTGCAGCGAAATATTAAGCAACATTAGTAATAATAATGCCAGGAAAGTAACGTTCACATTGTCCGAAGAGTATGTCTATTACAGAATGCTTTGACTCTGAGGCTCAGTATGAAGTCATCAGTTAACTTCTTTTTTCCCCCAAAGTCTCAAAAAATACACAACTAATATTATACAAATAAAAGTAAAGGAGAGTTTCAAAAAACAGATCATGCCAAATCTTATAGAAAATAGAAAAAGAAGAAATATTTCAAAATCATTCTACTTGATCTGGATATACCTGATATTGAAATTGGAGAAAATATATTATTATAAAGGAAAATTACAAACAAATTTCACTTATAAGTGAGAATACAATATCCTAAATAACATACTAACAAGTTGAATTGAAAATTAATGTTTAAGTAATGTACTTTGGTCAAAATTGAATCCAATTTGTGTGAGAATTGATCACTATTTTCTTTCCTTTTTTTTTTTTTTTTTTGTCTCATTCTTTTCTTCTGAATTATCTTCATGTCTGGGGAAAACTGGCCTATTGCCCAACCTATTGCTTTAACAGAAGGTATTACTAAGCTACAAACATAGGGCTCATACAGGAAACACAATTCTGCTTGCATACAACTCTGCACAATGCCATTTCTCAGTGGAAAAAGAGAAAAGATCACTGACTCCTGATCATATTTGAATACAGCTGAGTGGAGCAAAGGTCAATCAGAATAATCTCTAATGATTTAAATTACTAGACTAGTATCTTAATTAGAATATGATTTGAATATGGACACCAAAATTGTTATCTAACTGCCATTCTACACGCTGCTGGCTAAAGTTATAAAATTTGTCTTGGTAATTCCCTTTCAAAAGAGGTATAAATCAAATTTAAGTAGAAAATTCAAGATGAGACCCTCCAAGGAAGAAGTAAGAATACAATGAACATTTCTTGTTTCCACGTGACCCCATCAGTGATCTATTCATCACAGTGGCTGAGGGGAGTAAGATCATTATTTTCAAGAAATCTTGGAATTTGTAAGGTGTTGGGGACAAAATCTGGTAGGTATCTTTGTGCTACTAGTACACATTTTGGGGCCAACACCATGACTTAAAACTTTAAATGACAGCCATTTTCAAATGTCTATCCTTTGCTTGGCATTTGAGTTTGACACTCCTGGTATTTCGAGGGGTGTCACTGAAGTAGCACATACGTGAGATATTTCAGGGATGGATATTACATGAAATGTTAAACATTTAACTGATTTAGGTTGGAATGTGGACAGTGTGAGGGTCTGTTCTACGGAGACCTGGGATAATAGGGGCTTTTCCGGCTACCAGCTGGCGTCACAGCAACTTCTATGTCTGTTATACTCTAATGTCACCGACGTGTGGAGGACGGATCCAACAGTAGCGCTGGGACGTCGGGATGTTACACAATTTTTTTTGGCCATTTGAATAGTCAACCAAGATATCATTCATTAAAATGGTGAACTTTCCCTAGAAGCAGTGCTTTACCCTGACAATGTGAAATACTACGTGATATCACGGAAAGAGTGTTTCTTCTCATACCTTCCTTGCAATCGTGCTTATTTTCATGGAGCACGAAGCCGTTACGACACTGACACATGTAGCTTCCCATCGTGTTGAGGCACTCGTGCTGACACCCGCCGTTGTCTTTAGAACACTCGTCTTTGTCTAGCAAAGAGAGAAACCCCATAGTTTAGTAAGTAATTTTAAAAACAAAGAATATTGAAGGAGAGTCATTTAGTTGTGGTTAACACTGGCAAAGGGTAAACTAAGTTACAGCTTTTTCCATTCCCAACATAATACAAAAAAATTATAATTTCTTAGTTTTACCCTTTCCTTGTTTAGTTTGGAGCCTTGTACCATGGGTTGGGTGTCCGTGACCACCTGTGCTACCATGACAACCTGTAATCCTCTTTCATTCCTATGCTGATGAGAAGGAGGAAATTGACAGATCTTTTTGCAAATTCATTTATTTATTGCTAATTTTGAAAATGGAACTTAAAATTGTGCATAGTTTGAATAAAGGCAAGCAGTAGTATTTAAGTAAGAGGGAAATCACTCAACATATTTACCATGGTGTATAGACAGAGGCTAAACAGGTCTGCAAGGTTTGTATGTAATCACTTTAAAAAAATCATTCAGTATAACTGCTGCAGTTGATTTTTTTTTCCATTAACCTTGCAGTTGTGCTTTGCATTAAGGAATCTGGACATTCCATAACATTCCAAGACAGGAAAAAGCATCATTAGACTACTCTAGAGAAGAAAATTAATTTATATATTTTAAACAAATGTACTCTGGCACTCCAGTTCATTAATACGTAATCCCCTAAAAGGGCTTTTAGTGCACTAGAAGTGAAGGTTAGACTAGGAAATATGAGCTTTGAGAAACAGCCAACAGATTCACTACAGGGAAAAAAGCCAAGCTAGATTAACAAGCGGTCTGTGCAGGGGGAGGCGTCAGCTATCACACTGCGGCTGTCATCCCAAGGCTGGCTCGTCCCTCAAAGTCAAAACTGGCAGCCTGCTCCTGACACACGGTCTGACGGCACGTCCATCACTCAGGCGCCCATCACTCACTCCCACACAGAAAGAACAGGAAGGACACCTTACAGTCACAGAACTCAGGCTGGGGTCGAAGTTTTACACTCTCAGCTGCTTTTCCAGGCGAGCTCCTGGTGGTAGGCACAGTCTGCCATTTTTCCTTTTTTATCAAATCAATATCTACTCTACGGAAATAGGTGTAGGGAAGATGTTTTTGTTAGGGAACCTGCTGTCAGTTTTTAAAAGTGAATCTATTTTTCTCCTTTGGGCGATGGATTACACGGCATAGACCATACATGCTTAAAAGAGTGATTCAAGGGCTGGCTCTATCAGAACACTTCCAATACATACAGGCAATCTCAGGTTTTAAAGGAGATATCAGAATCAGTGTGTTTGTGACTTATCCTCTGCTCTTCCAGCACGTACTATGAAAAAACAACATAAAAAAGCAGAATAAAGAAAATTATTCTGGCCGGGCACGGTGGCTCATGCCTGTAATCACACCACTTGGGAGGCCGAGGCAGGTGGACTACTTGAGCTCAGAAGTTCACGACCAGCCTGAGCCACAGTGAGACCTCATCTCTAAAAATAGCCCGGTGCTGTGGCGGGCGCCTGTAGTCCCAGCTTCTCAGGAGGCTCAGGCAGGAGAATCGTTTAAGCCCAAGAGCCTGAGGTTGCTGAGGGCTGTGACAGGATGGCACTCTACCCAGGGTGACAAAGTGAGACTCTCTCCATTAAAAAAAAAAAGGAAGCAAATTATTCTTTAAAAGACCACCAAATGCCAAAATGTACAAAAATCCAAAGTCTAAATAGAGAATTAGTTTTGTAAAATCAATTTTGGAGCAATTCATCATAATTTTGAACCCCTATTTCCTTAACTATAACAACAGTGAGAATAATGTTAATAGTTTAAAACTTATGAGAGACTTATCCAGAATGGGCAGGTGGTAAACCATACTTCCTACCACCATGGTGCGAGTGACAGCAATTTCTAATACTGAAAGTTGAGCAGTAAACTATTTAAATATATTATATTACTATAAATTTGCTGGGGCTACTTATTTAAGAAGCATCGGAAAAAATGCTTCCCTCTGAGTGTAGAAATGTACCTTATCTTTGGCAAATGGAAAGAGTCAATTAAAAAAATTATGGTGCGAGACACATAATCTCTATGAAAATATTTACAGAATGATGGGTTTTTTGGTACTTAAAATAAGACCTGATAGGATGAGCTTTAGTTGAACTCCAGCTCAGCCAGGTTTTTGAGAGTTGTTTAGAAACCTAACAATTGTAAGTAAAGTAGCTTGGAGAAAACCAGTTCACATCTGTGACTGGCTGGTGACCAGACGGCCTGCCCAGAGACCAGCCCTCTGGAGGCGAGAGATTGTCTGAGTCATCATTTTATCACAAAAAGGTTAAGATACAAACCTGAACACATGTGTTATCCAGGAGCATATGCATTACTGTTGAGTGTTTAAATCCACAGTCATTTCATAATGAAAACTCTGCCAAGACACAAAATACTCCCAATGTCTAAACTTCGTTCTAGTGGAAACATCGTCATTAGATGATATTCCAAAGTATAATAGTTTCAAGATTTGATAGAACACAAACTGACTAAGTCAATGGTCACTAAAGGGGCATAAAATCTGAAGTAAAACCAGGGCTATGTAGCCCATTATTCACACTTCTGTTGTGCTGGAAAATAGTAATTTCAAAATAATTTTGGAAGGAGGAGGAGGAGGAGGATGAGAGGAAGAAGAGGAAGAAGAAGAAAAAGAAGAGAAAGGAGGGAGGAAAGAGGAAAAAGAAGAGGAAGGAGAAGAAATAGCAGAAAAGGAAGAAGATGGGTTATTATTATTTATATAGTCACATCTGCCTTAACATCTGTTATTTTTTACTTTCCCAGGTTAACACTGTTTCTTGCCTTCTTCCCCACAACTGATATTGCCTAATTTAATTTAATCAAAGTCACATGAAAGTTAAATGTGCTATGATGTGTTTATGGATTAATTGAAATTTAAGCTCAAGTTCAAAGCTGGACTAATCCAGGCGTGACTGAAAGCAGCAGAGGAAAGTCGCCATGCTCACACGAGCAGCAGGTGCTGAAGCCACCTGTGTGCCAGAGAGTCACATGGAAAGAGAATCCCAAGAAGTCACTGGGATACTTGAAATTATCCAGATATTTCTGGCATCACAGCTCATAGCAACCTCAAACTCTTGAACTCAAGTGACCCTCTGGCCTCAGCCTCCGGAGTAGCTGGGACTACAGGCGCCCGCCACCACGCCTGGCTTGTTTTAGAGATGGGATCTCACTCTTGCTCAGGCTGGTCTCCACTCCTGAGCTCCAGCAATCCACCTGCCTCCACCTCCCAGAGTGCTGGGATTACAAGCTTGAGCCACGTCGCCCGGCACATTCTAGATTTTTTCCCCTAGAAAGGTCACCTACCCAGGGGAAAAGCTGTTAGGAAACATAACTGACTTCCATTTTCACTTCCTCTTCTGCTCTCAGGGCAACTACTTTGCGTTTTGAAGAATGAGAATCCAAGAAAGGAGAAAAGTGAGGCAGATGGAGGGAGGGCTTTAAATGTCTCTCCTAGTGTCTGCATAATAAATTACACAATTGAGAAGTCTATCAGTAATTTATTTGAAATTTTCTGGCATTTTCATACACTAGACACAAAATAAAGAAGCAGTATCATAGTTCTTATTAGTGCTAGAAATAAATGTTTTGTTCAGGAGAAATAAACATTTTTTTTTTTGCATGTGGAAAATAGTCCTTTCTTTGGAATGGACATACCTGCTTTCCATTCCTCTGGGTGAGATACAGAAAGAGGTCCCTCCCTCATCAGGGAAAACAAAGCCCCCTCCTGCCCCAAGGGCCTGCAGCCCCTCTGAGCCTGTCTGAGTCTATGAGACCGTGAAAATGCTTACTGGGCAGAACTGAAGTGGCAACTTGTATCAAGTTCTTGTAAGATTCGAAAATAAAATTTTTCTCATTGCAGAGAGCTTCCTTATCTGCAGGAGAAAGAAGGCAACATTCCATGCAACAGAACTGAAACACACGTGAGCAGATACCCTCCGACTGACTGAATGCTCAGGATCTGAAATAAACACTCGCACACAGCAGAGCACAAAGATTCAACCCAGAACCGCCGCATAAATAATCACCTTCAAAAGGCACAAGGAAACTCCTCCAAGAGCCACATCAGAGACAATTCGCTCTTTCCATAAACATGCAGATGCTTAAATTCCACTCGTCACAGAAACTTGGAAGCAGGATTCAAAAATCATATAAGAAAGCTGCAGTAGTTTCATTATTTGTCATTAAATCACAGTAATATTTAAAGTTGTATCAGTTATATGGGGTTCAATTTCATCTATAAATACCAGCAAAAGCTCTAAGAGAAAATTCATGAATAAGAACTGTAGTGCCCAGGAGTTCCACAAAGACCACACTGCCAAACATGCCAAATTTACAGCAGAGTCCTTTTATCGAAGAGCTGGCCGGCGACTCTTACCCCAACTTGGAGTTTCTGAGAGCAGCCCCGAGGGCTTAAGGGGTCAGGTTTTTATGGCTTGGTCTGCACCCTGGTTGGCATGCAGGCTGTCCAGGTGCATTGGGAGTGGTGGGGTACCAAGAAAGCATTATGCAGAAGCAGAATTTTGCAGTTAGTCACATGTCATACCTCTTTGTTTTAATATTTCCCTCCCTGGTATTTCTAAAAGGTCAGTTCGGGGATAGTTGGTACTTCCCAGTCTGTTTCTCAGGGGAGAAGTTAGTGAGCACTTTCCCATCTATCTTGTGAGCAAACCAGGCTTACTCCATTTAGTTAGGGCTTGTAGCCCAGGAATTTGCCAGGAGTTAACTGGTATTTTTCTACTTTAGCCTAGCCTAACAGAACAATTATAAGGAAATATCCACACACATTGAAAGGCAGATAAGACAAGCAGACCATATGAAATAATCTGAATGTGTGCGAGGCACAAATTATTTTATCTGACTCTTACATCTGTTATAGACAGAAACGAATGGGGAGTCAGGGAAGGGGTTTGATTCCATTTCTGCCACTGAGCAGTCATTAGGCGCATCAGTAATGGTTAGATCACATTCCCACTGTATTTATCCCGGAGGAAGACTGCTATTAAAATGGGATTTGGTCTTCAAATTCTGTTTTCACTAGTGCAGGAGTCAGAACTAGCCTTTTCATTAAATTAGACTGCTAAAAGAGGTGGAAGGCCTGCCTTCAACTCCCATGGCCTGAAGTCACTTGATACATTACACCCAAATAATGAACACTATAATCAAATTTTATAAAACTGTGTTAAGTTACCAAATATTTTTTGTTTTTACATATATAAAGTCCCACTAATAGTTCCTTTATTTTTAATCCATTAAAAAAAGTAACTTTGCTCTGAGCAGAACACAGTTAACTTTTCTTTAATTAAGAAAGAAATTAAGTAACTTTTAAATTAAGTAAACTACATCTTGTATGCACAGGCAGACTTGGAAACTTTTCTTCAAGTTCAACATCACATAAAATTAAGTTTGGCTTTACTACCATATTAAGTAAATAATTATTATTAATATAATAACAAATTTCATTCAGTCCAAGAAAGTAACAGTAATGTATTATTGGACTCCAAATCTTCTAGGAAATTTGTAGGTTATTACACTTTCAAACATAGAAAGAAAAATAGACACATGATTTCACATAATGTCCAAATAGTCCTACTTTGATATTTCTAATTTATTTGTTTTAATATTACTTAGTTATACTGCATTGGTCTTCAAATATACCAGGAAATCAAGAAAGTTCATTTCATTTTGATTTTTGCAGAAGAAAAATTATAAATTTTCTACTGTAAAATATAATAACTTCCAATTTTCAAGCTATGCAATTTTTGTGACTAATTCATGATGTTTCATCAGAATTGATATATGAGAGTTTCTCAATTTTATAATAGTAAAGTGAGGGAAATCATGTTAATTGTTCTGCTAATAAATTATCCTTTCAATTTCATTTCAATCTCAAAAAAAAATGCTTGTTTAAAATCTGAGGCTATGTGCAAAACCAGCTAAAATCTCTTATGTGATTATGTTATTAGATAATGAGATGTTATGTAGAAAAAACACTACAAATACATTATTTCATTCTGTACATTGATATTTATTCATCTATTTATCTGTCTTTATTTACATTTCAGATTAATATGAGGGTACAAATCTTTAGTTTACACTGTTTTCAATTCTAAGGTAAAGTTCAAGGTGTAGTTGAGCCCTTCACCCAGGGGCTGTGCTGAACACTCTCACCTTGTACACATCAGGTGAGATCCGCCCACTAGGGGGCGTGCTGAACACCCTCACATTGGGCACATGAGGTGAGATCCCGCCCACCAGGGGGCGTGCTGAACACCCTCACCTAGTGCACATCAGGAGAGACCCCCACCAATTGCCTTTTCTGTCCTCCTCCCTCCCCTTCCTCCCCTGCCCCTTACTAGACTTGTGTTTTTCTTTTGTGTGGGCGTGCAGTGGTTTTTATATTGCTAACTCATGTTAGCATTGAGTAGACTGGATTTTTTTCCCCATTCTTGTGAAACTTCAATAAGAATTATGTGTTTCAACTCCATCCAGGTAAACATGAAAGATACAGAGTCTCCATCTTTTCTTAGGGCTGAATGAGTCATGGTAATCATTACACCACATTTTGTTAATCCATTCATGGGTTGATAGGCACTTGGGTTGCTTCCATGTCTTGGCAATTGTGAATTGAGCTGCAGTAAACATTCTGGTACAAATGTCCTTGTGGCAAAATAATTTTTTTTCTTCTGGGCACAAACCTAGTAATGGGAATGTGGGATCAAATGCAAGGTCCACTTTTAGTTCTTTGAGAATGCTCCATCCTTCTTTCCCTAAAGATGGTATTAGTGTGCAGTCCCACCAGCAGTGTAGCAGTGTTCCTCCTCTCCACATCCATGCCAGCTAGTGCGTATTTGGGAGGTCCTGACATGGGCCATTCTCACTAGAAGTAGGTGGTATCTCAGAGTGGTCTTAATTTGCATTTCTCTGATAATTAGGGATTTAAATATATTTCTTTACCTTTTTCCCTGCCATACCACTTAACTACATGAAAACTAAAAGTTATTTATTTTTTATTTTTATTTATTTATTTATTTATTTATTTATTTATTTAGATAGATTCTCACTCTGTGGCCCATGATAGAGTGTTGTCATATCACAGCTAACAGCAACCTCGGACTCTTGGACTCAAGAGATTCTCTTGCCTCAGCCTCCCAAGTAGCTGGGACTACAGGTGCCCACCACGACGCCCAGCTATTTTTTAGAGATGAGGTCTTGCTCTTGCTCAGACTGTTTTCCTCCTCCTAAGCTCAGGCAATCCACCCACCTTGGCCTCTCACAGTACTGAGATTACAGGCATGAGCCACTGTGCCCAACTCTATAATTTATTTTTAAATAACTTTTCTTCCCAAATAATATGAAATCACTTATTAACGAATGTTTTAATTATTATTGAATTACTTGAAAATTATTAGAAGTTCTTAGAAAAGGAACATGGCAAAAAGTAATTGAACATATTATATTCCTTGTTAAGTTTCCATAAAGCCATAATTACTAAAATGTTTAGAACACTGGCTATAAACATAACCATTTAAGACTGTCTTCATAAATTAATTATTGAGTAATATATATATATAATAACATATTTACTTGATTGTAATAAGATACTTAGAAACTTAATTCAATACCTTTTTTCTTCTATTAGAGACAGAGTCTCTCTTTATCGCCCTCAGTAGAGCACCGTGACATCACAGCTCACAGCAACCTCCAACTCCTGGGCTTAGGCGATTCTCTTGCCTCAGCCTCCAGACTAGCTGGGACTACAGACGCCCACCACAACGCCTGGCTATTTTTTGTTGCAGTTGTCATTGCTGTTTAGCTGGCAGGCTGGGTTCAAACCCACCAGCACCGGTGTATGTTGCTGGTGCGCTAACCACTGAGACACAGGCACCAAGCCTCAATATGCCTTTGTCGAAATTACCTTATGTTAATATTTATTATCTAATGAGTAAATAGATGGATTTAAAAATTCCTACACTTGCCAAGATGATCAAAGTCTCTTAGGCAATGTTTGCCAACTAGCAGTATCTTGGGCAACAGGTAAGTGGAATATGATATTTCATAAGTGTTTTTCTTCTGGAGTTATTTTTATATTTAGATCCGAGGAAATCTCTTCAAGAAAAATTGGAGAAAACCGCCATGCATCATCTTTCCGCCTTAACACAAGTGTCCTGTGTCTCTTGTATGGTGACTTTCTGGTCTGCTCCTTCCCATGTGCATGGCTGTTTGTACAATGGCAGTGCATAGACAGTTTTATGCCTGGAACTCCATTAATATGTATTTCATCAAGTTCATTATTTACACCATGGAATCATTTGAAACATCTTTTTTGTTTCAGATTCATATAAAGGTACACATGATTGGGTTACATTGTTTGAGTTTGTTAGGTAAAAGAGTTCAAGCAGTAGTTGAGCCCTAAATAAGAGTCCGCAAAGAGCATTTGATACAAGTTATGTACGATTTTCCTACTTCCCAACATGAGGTTGCAGCAAACTTCTGTCACACTCACATGACAGTGAAATCATTCTCTCAGATTCTGACGTATATCTTTAAGAAAGATTTCCAAGAATGATTATTTCTGAGGCAAACAGAATGGTCAATTCAATGAATCCCTGATTCCTATGGTAAATTTCTTTCAAAAGGGTTTGTGACAATAAAGCCAGTAATGTGCTTTATCCAATCCCCCGATAATGACCAAGTTTTGACATTGAAAATTCCTTCTATTTTGTTTGTAAAATCCAGTATCACTATGATTTACATAGTTTCCTTCCAAGAAATACAGCTACAGTGAATTATCTGGCTTTTAACATGTGATTATATAATATTTAAAACATTACTAGTACTGTGATGTATATTTTCAATGTGAGTAGACATCTATTAAAAGGAACAATCTTTTACAAACTGTGACTTTATAAAATCATCATACTTAAGCTATTACAGCATCTAAATTCTTACTTGCTGCTATCTCCTGGTCATGCTACAACAATTTATTATAAATGCAAATTTTTTACCTTCTCTTTTCCTGAGCAAACATCTTTTCCACTAACAGAAACTCCCAGGAAATTTAATGTGAAATAGATTCAAACAGTCTCCAAAACCACAATATTTTAAATATGAATCTGACAAACTGCCAAGACTTTTCAATATATTCAAAAGGGAGCACAGTTTATACTTAATGATAATCGTCTTTGACTGTACAGAACAACAGTAAAGAAGTGAAACGTGTATCTGCAGTTGTTTTTCGGGTCATAAGGATGTTGGAGGCAACATGTTGCTGATGTCATTTGCAAAGTTCACAATTAGCTCTGCGACTAAGAAGATGCTCTATGTACCAAGACAAGGAAGGCTTAGGTGGTCTGTGTCCCTGAGCATCTCACTTAGCTCCTTCGCTACCTTATCTGTGGGATAAACACACACGAATGGACGTGGCAAAGTAACATGAAGTCTGGGATTTAATTTGCCCTTGGACTCCCTTGTTCAGCTCAGCTAACTGCCTGTACTTCATCAAACAGTCTAGGCTGCGACGTTTTCAAGATTAAATATTGCCATGCGAACAATTTCTATATTTTTTAAATGCACTGATAAATACTAAAAACAGATGATTTCTCGAGATGGTTATATTAGTAAACACAATTTATAGCACAGTAGTTGACATGAGCCCAAGGAAAACCAAGGCACTCAGTTGATTTCACAAAAAACAGATGCACAGAGATTAAAAAAAAAGAAAACAAAGGTAATACATAGAATGGGATCTTCTGCGTGGACTTCCTTCTCTGGTATTCTATATCCTATCATATATTGCAACAGTGTTATTTTATTAAGATTCGGAAACTTTTGCCTGACCAATAATACCAGTAAGTGAACTTAAAATTTTCAGAGCAGCAAAATTTAATTATACTTCCTAGTCAATATTTGGGGCATATGTCCTTTTTTTTTTTTAAAATGAAACATATAACTAAGGTGGCTCGGCGCCTGTGGCTCAACGGGCTAAGGTGCCAGCCATGTACACCTGAGCTGGCGGGTTCGAATCCAGCCTGGGCCCACCAAACAACAATGACAGCTGCAACCAAAAAATGGCCGGGCGTTGTGGCAAGTGCCTGTAGTCCCAGCTGCTTGGGAGGCGGAGGCAAGAGACTCACTTGAGCCCAGGAGTTGGAGGTTGCCATGAGCTGTGATGCCACAGCACTCTACCCAGGGGGACAGCTTGAGGCTCTGTCTCAAAAAAAAAAAAAAAAAAACATATAACTAAGGTAACATGAACAGGGCCCCAAGTACTTTGAATATTGAATATGAATAATGAATATTGAATATGACAGAATTAATTTATCTCATGGTTTTAATTTTTAAAACAAATATTTAGATGACTTTAAGATAAGTAACCTTGTCTCGTTTAACTATTGAATCACTTAAACTTTGAAGCCTAAAAAAGTTTCCATTTCATTAAAATATGAAACTGAAATTGTACTTTGAATAACATAAATCTTCAATGCATGCCTGAGAAAAATTTTTAAAAGGTAATTAACTCTGGGAGAAAGAAAAAGAACAAGGCAAGGAAGTTGAAATCCATTGTATTTTGGAAGCACTCTTTGTATGACTTGGAACTCAATGGAGTTTGCGAACCATTAACTTCAATTACACTGAAAACCCCAGACAAACCAGGGACATTGTAAATCTCATTAATTTTAAACACATGGGGACCAGAATAAATGGACTTTGAATTAACTCAATCCAAATTACCTAATATTAAAATGTAATTGGAATTTAGTGGCTTTAAATTGCTTGCCAGTTAAAAAGATGAAACATATTGCCACACTTAGGTTCATTACAATTTTATCTAGTTTTGAAGTTTCAGAATAATGTTCTAATAAAGCAAAGTTCTGAGATTGAGAAAATATGGAAATTTCATTGATGTTTTCATATATTTTCATGAAATCTGGGGAGTTTTTTTTTTTAATCAAATTTCTACCTTTTAATAGGGAAATTTACTTTGAGTTGGTTAAACTGTTAAATTCCAAACACAGAAATGCAAACCAGTAAATATACCTCATGATATATTAACTTTTGTAAAATTAAAATTTCCATATTTCTAAGTTTTATGCTGTAATCATTTACATAGCGATGAGGCAAAGTGTGACTTTAATACGGGCTTAATAGTACAAATATAAAATAAAAAGACAAGCTGCTAAATAATAAAGAATTAAAAACATGTTGCTCAAATAGCACCATGCTTTCCAAAAACAAAGAAAAGTTATTTTTAGAAATCTGCCATGTGTTTGAAGCCTGGTATTATTATTCCCATACACTGGTAATGAGTCAAGTTGCTGTAAGAAAATATTATTATATGTATTTTTGTGTTATTTGTTATCAGCCTTTACAATGTTTGATTAGATTTTATGTAAAATCTAATCGTTTGGGGGCAACATTTCATCAAGAGTCTCTGTTATTAATATGTAGTATTCTAATTTGTAAGTAAATATTATTAAACCCTAGGGGAAATTGCCATGTATTTTTTGTATTTCCAAGTTACATTTTTATGCATCTATAAAAACAGATAATATTTAAGCCCATCCACACTGAAAATCTGTGATATACACGCACACAACATGTGCATACCTGAGAAGAAATGTGCTTTGAAGCCCTTCTTGGACACGGTATTGTCAGATTTGAACTCAATTCTCATGTTGTTGAACTGTGACGTGATGACTTCCGGCACTTCGGCGCCACAGAACTTGCCGTGCAGTTTGGACTCGGAGGAAAGGCCACTCCAGATCTCCACGTAATCATACTTGCACACCTAGGAAAAGCCCGGCTGTCAGACTTGCCAGATTTGAGAATCCTGGATGACTGACATTTGTTTTTCAAAAATGTGTATTTATCCCTTTTTACTCCCACGGAAGTAACTGGAATTAACATGTTAAAAAAAAATCAAGAAAAAGGTTCAACTAGGAGACAAAAGGCTTGAAGAAAGATAAATCAGAGGAGAATTTTGCTCTGGTTAGATCTGAGACACTTGTATGCAAATGTATGCTTCATTTATATGTATTAAAAGCATACTTTTCAAAAAAAATACAAAAAGATGAGGAAACTGTAATGAATGCTGTTGAGAGAATAATGCTGATGGTCACAAGGAAAGCAACAGCTGCTGCCCTTTAAAAAAGCATTTTTCTTTTTCAATAGGAACTATGGAAATACTTAGAGGGGAGCTGCTGCTTTACTTAACACTGACAATCAGGAACTATGAAAATACTTGTCATGTACTTTTTTTTTTTTTTGAGACTGAGTCTCTAAATAGAGTTCTATGTCTTTGCAGTTCTTCAGCAAATCTTCAAAGTTCCTGGTACCTAGAAACTCAGAAATCAAGGAATAGCTGCCCTTTTAGTAAGTTTGAAGGACAGAGGATCTTTTTTGTTATATACTAAGCACATGTCTTTCACTTTGAACGTTAGTAATGGTGCTGTTCTGATTAGAATGTAGCTTTTCGGACCACATTGCCATGTGTAATTCTGGACAAGTTATATAAAATTTTCTGAACCTCAGTTTTTTTTAATCTCTACGGTGGGAGGGATTATTTCTATTGCTAGTGATTTTTTCATAGACTAAATGTACCAATTTCATGTCATTGTTATCAGTATTAAATAAAATAGTAGAACTGGGCACAGTGGCTCATGCCTGTAATCTAAGCACTCTATCCAGAGGGATAGAGGCAGAAATTTATACTAGAACGAGGTAGACTCATTCTGATTTACGTATGATACGCTAACAACAATGAAATGGAAGAAGCTAAATGAATGCCAGGTATTCTTAAGCAATTTTATGACCACAAACAGATGTTTCCATAATACACTTTTACAAAGTTCTAGGAGGGCACATTGGAAAGAACACATCTTGCATGAATGACCTTATTACATAAATGTGTAATTAGCAGGGTTTAACAATGCATATGATTGAACCCTAGGGCACGATCTGTACTTTGAAATATGTCAACTCAAATTACTGGTTCTTGTGATATTAATTAGGTGATAAATAAGCAAAATGCTTCTGGAAAAAATGAAACGACTTTCTATCTACTTTGTTACCACTGCCCTTTATGCTTACAGATGATTCCATGCAGTACAAAGGAATGTTTGCAAAGCTAAAAATTTTTTTGTTTTGACTTTCCTTTGGGATATCAATATAATAAATAAAGTAATAAAGTTTTCAACTGACCTGGTGATTCTATAAGTCATTTTTTTTTTGCTTGGGACTTTTAAAGAGCCAAGGTTTAGAATTATGAAAATTCACCAAACTGTGCAACAGCTTTTCACACAGTACCACCATTATAAATCAGAGATTTCTGGGCTACGTTAACAAAGTTTGTAAAGAGCAGTTCTAAAAATGATGACAACTGCTGTGAGGGTAGTGCTTTCAGAACACAACACCCCATTTATATAAAACCATTCACCTTCATCCTCCTGAATACAAATATCCAGCCTTAGATATATCTAACAATTAATGAATCATGAGGACACACTCACAGCTTCAGGGAAAACTACAGGAGCGGAGGTCATACAGCCCTGCGTTCATGTCAAACCACAGGACTGGTAGGGAAATTAGCATTTTCAAAATATGTAGCTCATGTAGCAGTTTTTCTGAAAATATTATAAAAATTATTATTTTCCTGTAAATATTTCCTTAAACTTGAAGTAGTCATTAAAGGAAAATGATACTTCACGTGAATAAATTATGCTAAAAGAATAAATTGTTCTTTCCCATCATAAAACGTACACATTAACAATAACAAAATAATTCGAAAGGCTCACTGTGCTCTAAGATTCTACAATTCTCTGACATATGTAAGTTCATCACATTTCAGACTTTAATTTCCTTTAAGACAACACAAAAGTGAGCTACCTCAAAATAACTAGTAAGAGATTAAAAAAAAAAGAATAACAGAAGTGCCTTGGCTACTAATGGCAGAATTAAAGGGTGGAGGATATAAGTAAAAGAAAGAAAAGTGGACAAAAAAGAAGAAGCAAATATTACCAAAAATTAGTGCCCAAGGGGCTCAGATGCATTTCACTTCTGTTCTCACATCTCTCTGTAAGTGTTCAACAGATATACATAAAAGACAATGTAAGTTTTGAGTTAATTTTATCATATGTAGAAGGGCTGAACCATGTTTATGCTAAAAGCACACACAGGAAAAAGTTGTGTGTGAAAGGATGGTGGTGGTGAAAGGATGCAAAATAAGTCAGAAAAATGAAAGAAAGCACAAAAGACTAAATAAAATAGGGCATTGCCTGTGGCTCAAAGGAGTAGGGCGCTGACCCCATATACTGGAGGTGGCGGGTTCAAACCAGGCCCCTGTCAAAAACTGCAAAAAAAAAGAAGACTAAATAAAACAAATGTCTGCAACCTTTTCTCTGGAATTAAACCAGAGTCGATCAATCATGCAAAGGACATTCTTCTAAAAATTCCCATTTCAGGCGTGGCATTGAATTTGAATTTGGTGTGTGTGTACTTAGGACACAGGGATATTCAAATAAATGATTCCATTTGTTTAAATGTGGTTATCTGATAGAAACTGTACCTTTAGTGCTGTAAAGTAACCATGGTAGTAAGCTCTATTCTGAAAAACAGCTTTGGCTAAATGCATCTTTTGCTGAGGTTAAAAAATTAATCATTTTTAATGAAACATGACCATAATAGAAAACTACTAATCTAATGAAAATATACCCATCTCCACAAGTAAAATACACAAAGTTCTCCCAAACGGATATTTTTGATATGACTCAGCCAGTGTATTTTGGTTTATTTTTTCTAGAAAAGTCTATGTGTAATGAAGCTGACCCCAAATACTCCACAGTTCTTTAATAAATCAAGAAAACAATAAATATTAATACACCAACTGACAACTCCCCCTATGTAATTTTCAACCTCCCCCAAAGTCTAAAATATCATCCGACACCAACAAGAACCACAGCAGGGCAGAAAGGACCAGAAGGGCCACGGGCGACTACACTACCTGCACAATTACATCACATTCTTTTTCTCCATTTGCCAGTTCGTTAAAAGAGATTTCCAAAACATGACAAAATTAGACTTATTGTTCACTTACCTCATTTCCTTCCAATTCGAAAAACTCAAATTTCACAGAAATTCTATACTGAGTTGGAGCGACCACTTGCCACACACAGTTTTTATTAGGCGGGTACTCCTTGGGCCAGCCTGGGGTGGTGATGGTGCCGTTGAGCTTGGTAAGAAGTCCGCCACATGCAGCTAGAAGCCATGAAAAGAAGAGGGTGAGTCCTTTTAATCAAATCACTTCCTTCTCATCACGGAGCATGTCAGCCCCATTTACGACATGTGCTATTGTAGCTTTGGAGGCAAATATATTATGGCTGTGCTATACTTTAAACCACTTGATAGTTGAGTAAGCAACAGAAAGAATAGTAGGTCTCAGTTTTCTTATCTTTCAGATGGGTATAAGTATAGCTTGCAGTTCCTTGGCAACTAGAGAATTAGGAGGAAAAAATACATTTTGGGAGAATTCATAGTAGTGTTATGAGAATTAAGGAAAGGACACAGGTAGAGCACAGTATAGTCTGATACAGTAAGAATAAAATTAATTCTTTATTTCCCCAAACTCTTTTTCCCTCAAGACAAGTAACACTGTATTACTAGCAAGCAAAATAAATTAAGGTAAACAGAATATATTTGTTATTCCAAAACTCTATTCAACAACGAATTTTCTCTCCCTTTTGGTGATCTTCTTAAAGTTCCTTTCTTCCTTACTGACAATGAAATTAGTAAAATCATGGTATCCAAAAGCAAGTTGCATGAAAAGATGATACACTATTGTACACGGCTCATAATTCCTAGGTGGTCAAAAGTTACCTAAAATAATTGGTCCCATTATTTGCCTTTGGGTACATATCTGCAATATATGTAAGTGTGTGTATATGTACTATGTTTATAATTTGCCTAAAATATTAACTATACATTTACTTTTAGCACTTTTTGGTAAATTATTATAAATTAAAATATTTATTTCTAGTCGCCACACAGAAATAATAGTCATGTTATTTTTTACTGTCTGGCATACAATGTCTTCTATTAAAAATATGCCACATTTTCTGTATAACTGTGTCTTTTCGTATCCTAGTATAGGGAGAAGATGGGTAGTCTGACAGGTGAGATGAAGATGTCTGAAAGCCAAACGTGAGTTCAAACTTTAAGAAGAAACAGGGGTGTCTGATTTTTTAGTAGGTGAGCAGGCCTGTGACATACATGCGAATGATTTTAGCACTTTTGTCATTTATTATATCCTTTATTAGGATACAATAAAGATCAAGGTGCTCGTTTTGAGAGGACTCACAGTGTAGCAAGGGACACCACAAGTAAACCAATGAATACGAGGGCTGACAATGAAGTGCGTGAACTTGCCCTAGACCAAGTGCTGCACAGCTGGCTACTGACTGTCACTATGCCCGCTTTGCAGTTCTCCCCTGGAAAAGCAAAGGGCTGGTGCCAGTCCAACTTCCAAAGCAATTCTGGAACTCTTTTTTGAGAATGACCGTCAAAGTTGTTCTTGTATATAGGGTATTACAAGTGAGTGCACAAACTTGTCTCAGAGACAGTGCTCTGCAGTGTGGTGTAGGCACTGGGCCAGCGCAGAGCTTCCCCAGGGAGTGCCTGAAGGTGACTGAAGTGATGTTCAGTGACAAGGAAAGTAGCCCTTATTCTAGGATGAGTTTGCAAACTTAGTTGTCAACCTCGTACATAAATATAAATAATGATAAATTGCTACAAGTTCTGTGAAGATAAATTCGGTAGAAATAGAGGAGGAAGAAAGATCACCCAACCGATTCTGTCTGCAGCTTGAGACATGGCGCCTGTCGAAGGGCAGAGTTGGGGAAATACAACACAGCCAGGCTTAAACTCTGAAAGAAGAGACCACAGGTCTAGGTAACAGTGTGCCAGGAACCTTGTTTTAGAATGCGAAGAGAAAACACAGGGAACCGTGACAAAATGTCCCTGTTTGACCAATCATTTATCCATGAACGCATATTCCATTCCTGTTCAGCCTGACTGTGCTGGATGGACATACGAAGATGAGTCACACTCAGGACTGGTTACTTCAGTAAGAGACACTTAACACAGACCATGTTACCAAGAAGATACAAACCAGGGAGGGGTGAACAGGTGGACAGACGGACAGACGGAGGGGTGGAAGGAGGGATGGATGGATAGATGGACAGATGGATGGATGGAAAGATGGATGGATGGACAGATGGATGGATGGATGGATGGATGGATGGACAGATGGATGGAAGGATGGCTGGATGAACAGATGGAAGGAAGGATGGATGGATGGATGGATGGATGGATGGATGGATGGATGGATGGATAGATGGACAGATGGATGGATGGAAGGATGGATGGATGGATAGATGGAAGGATGGATGGATGGATGGACAAATGGATGGAAGGATGGCTGAATGGACAGATGGAAGGATGGATGGATGGATGGACAGATGGAAGGATGGATGGATGGATGGACAGATGGATGGATGGAAGGATGGCTGGATGGACAGATGGAAGGATGGATGGATGGATGGACAGAAGGGTGGATGGGTGGATGGAAGGATGGATGGATAGATGGACAGATGGATGGATGGAAGGATGGATGGATGGACAGATGGAAGGATGGATGGATGGATGGACATATGGATGGAAGGATGGCTGGATGGACAGATAGAAGGATGGATGGGTAGATGGATGGATGGATGGATGGAAGGATGGATGGATGGATGGACAGATGGACAGATGGATGGACAGATGGATGGATGGATGGACGGATGGATGGATGGAAGGAAGGATGGATGGATAGATGGACATATGGACGGATGGGTGGATGGATGGACGGACGGATGGATGGATGGATGGATGGATGGATGGACAGAAGGATGGATGGACAGATGGATGGATGTAAGGATGGATGGACGGACAGATGGATGGATGGATGGACAGATGGATGGACGGATGGATGGGTGGATGGATGGATGGACGGATGGATGGATGGAAGGATGGATCGATGGACAGATGGATGGAAGGATGGACGGACGGATGGATGGATGGACGGACGGATGGATGGATGGATGGATGGACAGATGGATGGATGGATGGACGGATGGATGGACAGAAGGATGGATGGATAGATGAATGGACGGAAGGATGGATTGATAGATGGATGGGTGGATGGAAATCTAGACCTAGTTAGTGATTTTCAACCAGTTTGCTGTCAGAAGATCTTAGGTGTACTGTGAAAATTTTTAAAGATCATTAATTAAACTATTTTCAAAAAAAGTTCAGAGCACAGTATTTTCCTTTTTTTGCCTTTTTTTTTAATTGATCAATTTAAGGGTGCTGTGGAAGTTTAACTGTAGTTGAACTGAAATTTAGCTGTGCCATGAGATTAAAAAGATTAAAAAGGTTGAAAAACATTGATCTAGATAGAGATAAAACTAAAATAGATACAGATGTATTAACGGACTCATCTGTCTAAACAAGGTGCTCTGGTAACCACAGGCGGGAAGGACTGATGTTTTTTCCACGTTTCTTAAGTTTGGCAGAAAGGCACTGTCACTCATTATCCGGTTTCCCTCCGAGGGGGCATCTTGCCGCATGGTAGACTCACCGCACCAGACGGAGGTGACTTGGGTACAGTCCCCATAGAACGCCTGTCCTCGAGCAGGAACCCAGGCCAGTTTCACATCAGCTGAACCGAGTGGAGGGCAGGCTGACCCTACGGGGAGAGGACCCCAGAGCCCGGAGCACAGCGGGCAGCCCTACCTTCGCAGGCCCTGCGGTCAGGGCCCAGCTCATAGCCAGGCTCGCAGGCGCACTGGAAGCTGCCCAGGGTGTTCACGCACCGCTGTGCGCAGCCGCCGCGGTCGGGCCGGGCGCACTCGTCCTCCTCTGCAAAAAGGCCACAGTTAGGACTTGGTTCGCAAACACAAGGGTGTGAGTCTTTTGAAAAATACAATGCTTAACGGCTCTAAGTAAACGGGGACAATGGGCGGCTTCATCAAACGCGTGGGGGCATCGCAGAGCCCTGCGGAGCGAACGCACCTGCCAGCCTGGCCGGACGGGTGGAGAAGAGAGAGGCCCGCGGGTTCGGGGTGGGCTTGCGGGGAGCGCCGCCTCAGACACAGTGCTCCAGGAGGGCGCCTGGGCTCAGACACCCTGCCTGTGTCTGTGAACTTGAGGACAGATGGGGAATACTACAGCCTAGAGTGTCTTTAGGAAATGAAATAAAAAGACCTTCCTGAAAAATGCATAGCGTCACCTGATTTCACATTACAGTTTTCCACATAGACCCTGAAAAAGTGCTTTAAAGGAATGTGGCGAATGCAAATTAAAATAAAACAAAACTCTGAAATTGCTATAACTGGACTCTTTAAATTGAAAACATTATGTTTCTCATATAGGCATTTTGGTCCATGACATATAATCTCATGTTTTTATAAATACTATATAATCTAATTATATGCAGTAACATGAAACTAAACAAATATATATTAAAGATATATACTACTTCTAAAAATGCCTATGGCGGTATACTTCATAATCTCACTCTTCAGGAATAACCTAAAATTAGTCAGGAAAGCAGTAATTCATCCAAATTTCATCCTTTGGAGAAATTATGCATCAGGAAAACATTAAGCATTTTTGATGATTAAATATACAAATATCACATGAAAGAATCTTGACAGCCAAATTCCTTCTACTGTCGAGACATACCGAAAATGTTGAACATGTAAATGCACATTTTAATGAACACTTTCAGTACACGTAGTAAAAAGGCCTTGAGTTTTTCCACCTTTATATGGTGAGTACCTAAGTGAGGCCCAGGGAAAATTCAGTCCAGTGGTATTCTTTACATGAAGAAGTTATCTAGATATCTATACCCACTCTAAATTTTGACATACACTATCAAATCCTTTATCCTATTCTATATCATTTCTCTTATAAAAATTAATGTAATGAAAAATTTCTTTTCTTACTGTAGAAAAATTTCTTTTTATAATGAAACAAAAATGCCTATGAATTTCCTAAATGAAAATTTGATATTGCTGATTGAACTAAAATTGCCTTCTTATTACCTTGGTAATACCCACCAAAGATGGGGCATGAGAATAAACTACAATGTAATTATGAAATTCAAAATTAAAGTGATCAGTAATAATTCTTTGTCAAAAAGACATTTTCGGTATCATACTTAGATGCTCTGCTGAGGAGATGACAAATTATTTCTAATATGGGTGAAAAACTATTCTGAAAGGAAACTTTAGACAATGCTGGCGCTGCCATCTAGAAATAATTGATCAACCACATATTTTCTTCCAGTTTGTATGACCTTCTCCCAGTTTTATTATTCTATTTCATAAAACAAACAAACAAAAACCCAAAACACACAGATGGCAGATGCCCTAAGGCAGGTCCTACACTGTGCCACAAAGTCCCCAGCGCTAGTATTTTACTAATAACTTTGCCATCAAAACCAACCAAAATATCCTTGTACAAACTTCTGCTTTCAGTGCAACTTCCTCTAGTTCTCTCTTAACTCAAAGATAAATACTCCATTTATTCCTGACAAGGAAAAATCTCACACTTGTAAATTATTTCCAATCACCTTTAAAAAAGTTAGCGGCAAACCCCGCCTTGTTCACGGTCCCATCAGAAACAAACTTCATCCACAAGGTGTTGGAGGTCGACCTTATGTCTTCAGGTTTATCGTAGCCGCAGAAGCGCCCTATCAAAGGGCTGTTCTCACTGGTTCCGTCTCGAACTTCTAGGTAGTCATAAGCACAGTTGTCGTGTCTTTCGATCTGCAACAATAAAAACACGCGAACATGGCTTTTATAGGAAAGCGATTTCCACGGGAAGAAGCAAGTTTCCCCAGTGCTAGGCACACACTAGTGACATCGAGTATACAGGGTGGTTTATATACAATGAACGCACACAAGCATTTCTCCTGAGGGACACTGTGAAAGCCAAAGCCACACTGCATGAGAATGAAGAGCATCGTTCTGGTAGAGAGGCAAAGCAAGCCATTGGAACACTGTATCCACCAGAGTCAGGGTCAACAGGCGTTAACTGAAAATTAGACCCTTGCGTGGTCCACAGGTGTGGTGGCTGGGCTTTCACGCTCACGTGCAAGACACGCTTCCTGCAAACCTTGTGAAGATGTCTCCACATTAGCCATCTGACATGGAAAAAATAAGACAGAAAATGAAACTGCAATCAATAACTCTTCAGTACGTAGAGCCAAAAAAGTCCAGAACTAAAACTATGGGTAAACACGTGGACCAAGAAAGCAGGCCAGTCACACCACAGTTGTGCTGCGGAGTGTGTGTGTGTGTGGGTGCTGTGGAGTTTGTCTGGGTGCTGGACACTGTCCATCCACCTCCTCTCTGGACTTTCCATCCTGCTAACAAGAGCCTTTATTTTAACCAGTTCTGTATCTCCAGACCTCACTCCATTGTTCCCTTACTGAAATTTTGTAGTAGTATATGTGTACTTATTCTTCTCATCTAAAAGCTGTTTTCCCTTCAGTTTTATTTACAAATAAAAGCTTATTCCTCACGGAAAAAAAAAAAAAAATCTCAGCCAGACAGACCACAATGTATAGTTGCTCTGAAACACACTTTAAAAAAATTGCTCATTGCCTGTGATAAGATTGTTATTTGATTCACAAAAAAGATGGACTAGAAATTTTCCCTTGATAAATATAGCACTATTTTAGGTTATAAATCTATGTTTGAAAGGGAAATCTGATAACATGGATTACAATTCCTGCCAGCCTGTGAAGTTCTTTACCCATAATTTGCACTGCTGCCTCTAGGAGGCGGTAGAATCAGCCTCTCAGCCTGGGACGACTTAATCTCTTTCCTTAATAACTGAATGAAAATACATCAGAACCTCTGTAAGATGAACGTCCAAGGGACTGTGACAATCTGGTCAACATATGGAGGTGGTCAACGTAAGGAACGAGGCTGCGGCACCGATATGTATGTGTGGTGCGTGTCTGGCTATGAAAATTAGGTCAACGTCAGGCAGTGGTCAGTGTAGGGACGTGGTCAGCTGTGGAGGGTCTACTGTGTTAGACCATTATTAACCTAGGAAACTTTATGAACAACTACACATTCATGGACCTGTGTTTCAGCTCCGAACTTCCTCAGAAAAAGAGAGAGAAAGAAAAACAAAGAACGAAAGCTGATGAATTCTTATAAAAATTGTAAGATAATTTATAAATACTTGGTTTTTGCATATTCACAGAGACCCTAAAGGCTTAATAAGTCAGCTGCTCATTAGATACTTAAAACAAGAAAGCACAGAAACCACACCATAGAAAATTTCACGTCTTGTCAAGTATCCTTCAACACACAATTCCTTAATTTAAGGAATGTTCCCGTCACTAATGTTAAAAGATACAAGGAATGCTGTGAGATGTCAGAGAGCATCCACGGAACTGTGAAACCTGAACCTGGGAAATGGCTGGCTGAGTTGGCTGAAAATTCTCTTTTCTCAATTACTAATATGTTAACAAGGACAATCTTCAAATTTGGCAGCATAAAGACAGACAGAAAAAAAACTAGATCCTATAGCACAGATTTGTGGAAAATGAAGCAGGCCCCTTGTTTGCTCATCTTCCCCGACCACGAAATGGGCTGATTCCTGCCTTCAGCGAGGCTCAGAGCCGCCTCTGCGCTGGGCACTCTCCTCACCGCCCTCGGCAAAATAGCACAGAACTAGCCTCCTGGACCTTGAATCCTACTGATGGTTACACAGAAAAAAAGATAAATAATTAAATCATAAACTATTAGCAAGTAAATTCTACAGAAAAAAATATAAAGTGAAAAAGAAAAAAAAAAACATGAGAAGTCGGGGTGGAAGAGTGAAGGTTAAAATTTTAATTAATTTATTTATTTATGTATTTATGTATTTGAGACAGAGTCTCACTCTGTTGCCCGAGGTAGAGTGCTGTGGTATCATCAAAGCTCAAAGAAACCTCCAACCCCTGGGCTTACGTGATCCTCTTGCCTCAGCCTCCCAAGTAGCTGGGACTTCAGGCACCAAGACTGTGGCTTTTAAGACACTAGTAATTCAATTAGTCACCAGTGGTGACAAGGCTAATCTTATCAGCTATGTCTGTGTCCTCTTCTCTCAGTTTTTAGTGTAATTTCTTTGAAATCAGGATTCTCTACATGTGTCAGAACATTTCCAGAAGGCCAAAGGCTCCTTCGTCAACAGGACACATAAAAGAATTTCTCAAACTTTCAAAGTATAGGGCTTGATAAGAAAATAAACAAAGGACCAGCTAGGCAGCCTGCCCCCTCCTGGTCAGCAGCCCAGTGGGAATAGCTCCAGATTCATGAATCATATTGGAAAAGGGTGGAAAGAATGACCTAAAAATACACAGTGAAGAAAGAAACTCCCTCTAGGAGAGAGTCCATAAATAACAACAAAATTACATTGTTTCATATTAGAAACCAGGCTAGAACAAAAATTATTAAGTTTAATTAAAAAGGACTTTTAAATTACTATGTTAAGAAGATTGTTGCTTTTAAAAATTATAATACTAATAGAGACAAAGCAAGATAGGCGCTATTGCAAATGAAACAAAAATTTTAGATTTCTTTAGTGATTAAAAATAAATGGTTGCAAAGCAGGATGGTGAGTCTTCAAAGAACCAAAAGTAGATTTACCTTTGGCCCTGTAGTCTCAACACTGGGCATCTGCCCAGAGGAAAAGAAGGCATCCTACCTGAAAGACCCTCGAATGTTTACGGCAGACAGTTCACAACTGCAAAGATGTAGAAACAACCCACACGCCCATCGACAAATGAATAGACTAAAAACTGTGGTATGTGTATACATAGAGTACCGTTCAGCCGCAAAATAAGGAGATTTTGTATTGTTTGTAACAACCTGAATGGAATTGGAAAACATTTTCCTAAGTGAAGTATCACAAGAATAGAAAACAAAAGTACATGTACCCAGTACTAAATTGGAACTAGATTAATACCTACATGTTCACATGAGAGCAAAACTCAATGAAATTCAAGCCTGGGGTGGGGGGAGGGAGAAAGGTGTTGGGCAAATTCCCACCCAAAGGGCCCATTGCATAGGTACAGGTATATGGCACACCACCTTGGTGTAAAACAGGCCCTCTAACTGGAATTTAATCTTACAAGTGCAAACCATGAAATCTAATTATTTGCACTACCACATTAATCTGAAATTTTTTTAAAAATGGGATAATTTACATTGCCTGGTCCATTAAACTCACGCTGTTCTTTTAACAGATATGTAATAGATCTCTTTAAACTTAAATTCACAATCAATTCACTACTTATTAGAAACTAAAGGTTTTAATACAAGATACACAAAGTATAACTATAGTAGAATCTCTGTAAGTTGACCACCCAAAGGACTGTAACAAACTGGTCAACATAAGGAATTAGGTCCTTTGTACTGAGAAGTACATGCCGTGCACGTCTGGTCTATGAAAATCAGGTCAACTTAAGGAGGTGGCCAACTACAGAGGTCTTACTGTATTTCATGGGCAAAAATAACTAATGTTAGGATGAATTCCATCAGCACCTCTTTAGGTACTAGTGGAATTAAATATTATACACATGCTATTGGAGTAACAAAATAGAAATAGACACTGTATCTGACATTGTAAATGACATAGTTAAGGCTACAGATGTCACTTGCTTAGAAAATAACACGTGCCTCATCTACATGAATGTATGACATTCAGAAATAAGTTATCCCTTCCCAACAGGAATCCTTGTTATGTATTTTTGGTCTTTTGTTATGTATTTTTCAGTTTAATCTTAAGTGCAATGCCTGCACAATGGATCTTCTCTGTTCCCCTTAATTGTAACTGTTAACTATAGTTATTTATAACTATTTCTTCAATTCCATCTGCACAGGAGCAATAACAGTGAGCACAAGTGGAAGTTTAAGTTATTTTGTTTGTGTCGTTTTCTCCACCTCCATCAAAGCGCTTCATCCAACAAGACAAGGAATGGATAGAAATAAAGATGGTGAAGCTAAAAAGTAAACTGAGTCCACTGATGTTATGCCAGTAGCCTTAGGCTCCATGAGAAAAAGAGCCCCAAAGTCAATGATGTCAAGAAGAGGAAGGAAGGGGAGGGAGGCAGGGAATAAAGGAAAGAAAGCGCAGTTTCTTCTTGAGTTAAAGCATGGACACGGTTCAAAGAGCTGGGAGCTAAATTCAATGTCATGCAGAATTACACAGATAATAAATATGTTTTGATAATGATGAGGCTGATTAATTATAGAGTTTAAGGTAATCCGAGCATATACCAGATATGAAAGTTGAAGTTTATCATAACATAAACAGAACTGATAAGTGCACAGAGCCAGAACACAGTGACAGCGAGAGTAAGCTCTGAACAGTTTTCAGAAAACTGATCCTGGGAGTGTAGATCTAAACACACAAAGAGGGGGAACAAGCACGGGACCAGCCGGGAGGGGGTAATATTGTGTTCCATTCCTAATTAAGGCTCATATCTTTGATGGCAGAATAGAAAGAAACCATCAGAACAGTGAGTGGTTTCCATTTAAAAGAACTCAAACAAATTTAACCAAACATGGTCAACTGCTCATTCTAAACTGCCCACACACACAGAGCTTTGTGCATGTTATCTGGACATCGTCAGTCTTCTGTACAGTTACTAAATTTATGAGCAAATGCAAAATATGTGTGTTATATCGGAAAGAAGATGAAGTGGCAACATTTAAATAACTGAGCCACCTGAGCAAGCCTTATGCTGTTGATTTTAACATGTTTGAGCATATTTGTCTCCATATTTTTGGCTGTAATTATGTATTACTATTGAGTTAATATTAAATATTGCTAATAAGAATATTATGAAACAGGCCTGGCACAGTGACTCACGCCTGTAATCTTAGCACCCTGGGAGGCTGAAGCAGGTGGATTACTTGAGCTCAGGAGGTCAAATTCAGCCTGAGCAAGATTGAGATCCCATCTCTACTAAAAATAGAAAAACTAGGTGGGCATTGTGGTGGGCACCTATAATCCCAGCTACTTGGGAGGCTGAGGCAGGAGGATCACTTGAGCCCAGGAGTTTGAGGTTGCTATGAGTTGTGAGGCCACGGCACTCTACCAAGGGCGATAGAGTCTCTGTCTCAAAAAAAAAAGAGTATATTATGAAATAATTAAATATGATAAATTAATTATGTATTAAACTTTTCTCTTTTTATTCATAATAAATAGATTTTGTTCATATCAATAGACTTTAGTCCATATTTTTTTCATTAGGCATTATTTTCTTTTACTATTTCCCCCAAAAGCAAAAAAAACACCTTTAACCTTGGTCCAACTATATATCATTTTTTAATTTTTTAATTTTTTTTTATTTTTACATACACATGTGTTAATTAGGTTTCCACTTTTTGCCTTCACAGAATTAAAAAGGCTGAAAATTTAATAACAATAACAATGTTTAAGATAAGGACTAGAAATAAAAACCACGTAAAGAATGGTGGTTTATATCAATATATACTTGATACATTTTAAATAATATTAAGTATAAAAGTTGAATCACTTTGATTGCACTAATTATATCTGATGCATAAATTTCAATATTTTAAAACTATATTGCAAGTCACAGCTTTTATTATAGTAAAGTGTACATAAAATTTCTCATCTCACCCATTTTTAAGTGGGCCATTCGGTACCGTCAGGAAGATTCACATTGCTGTGCAGACGTCTCCAGACCTCTTCTCCATCCTCCAGACCTGACGCTCCGCCCATTACCCCACCCCGCCCCCCTCTCCTGATCCTGGCAGCTCTCTTGCCTTCCCCCTGGGACTCTGACTACACCAGCTGTCTTATACAAGTCAGTTCATGCACTATTTATCTTTTTTGTGACTGGCTTTTTTCACGTAGCATAACGTCTTCAAGTTTCATCCAACTGATAGCATATATCAAAATTTCCTTCCTTTTTAAGCTTGAATAGTATTTTATTGTAGTCCAGTACCACATTTTGTTTATCCTTTGATCTGCATATGAACACTTGGGCTACTTCCACCTTTTGGCTTTGTACATAATGCTGCTGTGAACTCATGTGTATAAATATCTCTATAAGTCTCTGCTTTTGTTTCTTCTGGGTATTTAACCAGAGGTGGTGTTGCTGGGTCATATGGTAATTCTACTTTATTTTTTCAGGGAGCATGGAGTACCTTTTACTGAACCTGTTATCTGGAAATGTTGGAGTTTTCAGAGCTTTTTATAAATAATTTGGTACTGCAGTAGATGTTTGCGCAGGGCTGCATTTATTTGGAAACTGAGTTATGAAATGAAGGCAAAGCATGGAAAGGGTCTAAGGTCTGGGTTTCCTTCCGGGTCGGCGCCCCTCCCCGTAGCTCAAACATGTTAAAATCAACAGCATAAGTCTTGCTCAGGTTTATTTTCAGGTGGGTCAGTTATTTAAATGTTGCCACTTCATCTTTTTTCCAATATAACACACGTATTTTGCATTTGCTCATAAGTTTAATAACTACGGAAGACTGATGATGTCCAGATAACATGCACATACGATCAAGTACGTATTTTCTGGCCATGGTACGTAAACGGTGGTAAATAAACGGATGGCCCTGAATGACTGACACACACACACACACACACCCCCCCCGAGGGGTCAGGAGAGGGAGATGAGAGGTGGTCAAACACCAGCGCCTCTCTCTACGCCAGACCCGTGACCTCAGCCCACAGACCCGGACTTGGTCCCAATCACGGGGCTACCAATTATGTGACCCTAGCAAGTTCATGACACTGACAGGTGCTGACCTTTCAGGTGCGATTACAACCTACACTGTAATTCAAGAAGAGATTTCTGTTTTATACTCATCGTCAGCATAAGCACAGCAAGTAGAAAATCATTAACTAATTAAAACCTTCTTATCTTGACTAACTAGTTCATTCACAAAGACTAGTCAACGTAATGCAAATGAACAAAAAATATTTAAGGGATTGAAAAACCGTCTACCAAGTACCAAGATACATTCCTATGTGCGTGGTTCAGAGTGCTGCAGGCTGTGGTCGTGATGCCTGATATTAAATACCCCGAACGTCTCTGGGTTTCATGAGCAAAGCGCCACCAAATCAGAATGCGAAGTCATGTGGACAAGTCCCTCAAACCTAATCCTATTTGAATTAATGTATGCAGGGATTTGAATTTAAATGAAACTTAAGCCCCAGGTTTATTTCACCTCTTTTCTGCTTTACTGATATTTCTTTGAAGTGGTTACTATAAACATTCCTTGTCCTCCAAACTTTTCTTTTCTGTACTGCTGCACAGTGAAAGTTCTCAGATAAAGTAAAACTTCTAGAAGCTTCTTTACAAACAACAACGCAGCCAAACACAGAACAGAGGACAAGCTCTCCAAATTAATTGCAGAGGGGTCTGTATTTATACACACACCCACGGGCTACAGCGGTCTTAAGAAACAATGTATCTCCCAGCTACTGGAGAAGGGGAGGCTTCCCATCTTAGCGCATTCCAGACACTGCAGGAAACGGCACAGTCCGGGCGGCTTACCAACAACAGAAATTATTTCTGACAGTTCTGGAGGCTGTGAAGGCCAGGACCAGACCCTTGGAGACTCAGTGTCCCCTGACACCCGTCTCCACACAGGTCCCCTCTCGCTCTTCAGTAAGGACCCGGGGCCCTTCGTGGGGGCTCCACCCTCGAGGCCTGCCCGCTTCTCACAGGCTTTCAGCTCCTCATACCATCACCTTAGGGGTGAAGACTTCAATCTGTAAATTTTGGAGGGACACACACATTCAGATCATGACACTACCCAAACGACATTCCACTGCTCTCCAAAAGGTGTCCCTTCCTGCTGAAAGACACCTGAACCCCTTCCTCGGGGTTCCTCTCTGCCTCTAACCTTAAATCCCGGCAGCACAGGGAGGGGTGACGCCGAGACATACACTGACATAAAGGTGAGACCAAGAGACAGCCCCAGTTCTTCACAGTGGATGGCAAAGAAATGATAGGCAAGCTTATCTTAACGACCCTGGTGTCTGAAGAAGAACAGGGTAACCAGAGAATAAACAGCAAAAATACAGTTTTCGAAAAAAGGCAAAGGCTAGTATCAGCGAATAAAATTGATTTTTGTCAGACAAAACCAGAAGACATTGAGAATTAATAATATATTCTCAGCATAAAATATGCAATTGGCATATTTAAAACATTTCTTATGTAAATAACGTTAAACTGATACAAACAGATAAGCAACCAGATTAAACAAACCACCTAATGACTAGTAGAACAAATAAGAAAATATATGCAGCTGCTTCTGGATATTCCTGGTAGTTACAGTCTATAAAGTCACTAAGAAGAGCAATGAATGAGCAAACGCTGGGTCACTGCTCCTGGGATCAGGGGCCTGCAAGACGACAGCCACAACATGGCTGTGAACCAATCAGTCTGTAACCTTGTTGTATGTGATGCTGGCTTCAACAACACTGAAACTCGCGCCTGAGAGGAGCTTCTCCAGCACACACTTTCTCAGTCACCTCCCAGCTGGAACGTGCATGGCAGTCAGCTCAAAATGTGCCCCTCTCTGCACGTCTGTGAATACTCCAGACAACAACGTGGTACTGATTTCAGGCTTACAAAACCCAGAGCAAGTCGGCAAACTTGCAAACAAATTCAGAGTCAATAGTACCTGCACTTTAATGTAGTTTAGCACACCCCTGTTGGATACTAGGTCATGGCATAAGCTCAGTTTCCTTATATAGAAGATTTAGGTGATATATTATAACACCTCTGAAATGTTACCACTCCCGAATTTCTTGTGGTTCAGGGTCTCTGGGCTAAATTCAGTCATACAGCATGCCAAATCCTCCACAATCTCAATCTTTCTTACCTATCCAGGCTTGTTCTCATAAATGGAAACTTACAAGCCTTTAATAAAGACAGAATATTCTAATCTCCACCACTGACCATCACACACTCACCCACTCACCTAGACCCCATCCACCCATTCATCTCCTCTATGCTCAGGTATCAGTCACGAAACCACCAGCGCTGGGCAGAGTGACCAGCAGGGCAGGCAGGAGCCCCACGCTCGGTGTCAGATTCCAGCAAGAGAGACAGGTCCGCAGCGTGAACTGCAGCAGTTGTGAGCGCAATGAGCTCAAATACAACAGAGTGAATGGTTTAAAGATAATTGTAGGTAAGGAAATATTTAAAATACTGTTGTCAGGCTAAAACTTTTTAAGAAGGCGATAATTAAGCAGAAATCCAAATGAAGTGAGAGAGGAATAAAAGCCAAGCTCTAAATACCAAGGACACAGTGGCAAGTACAGTGATGTGGAGTGAACTTGGTGCTTCTGAGGAGGAGGAGAAGGTCCAGAGGCCAAGAGACAGATGAGAACAGGAATCCAGGAGCACATGGTGATGTGCCGTGGTCCAGGATAACCCAGCAGGGGCTTTATTTCAGATGTGATGGGCACCCCTGAAGACTGGTAAGTAGAGCAGCGTCACGATCTCATGTTCACTGTAAAAGCATCCTTCCGGCCCTTGAGTACAGAATAGGCTATGTAGGGTCAAAGTGGAGACTGGAGCTTTTCAACCTAAATTCTCAGCAAAACAGTGAGGATGGGGCCAGTGGAGGTGTAATCCTGTCATGTATGGAGTATATTTTGAAGCAACTGAAATATGCTGATAAACTGACTACAGGGTTTAAGAGAAAAAGAATTACCAGTGCTCCTTGGGAAAACAGTGAAACCAAGTACTGAAACAATACTAAAATAATACTTACTTTAGTGAGTAAGACAGAACAGTGAAGTGGACTCAGTGCCTGTAGCTCAGCGGCTAAGGCGTCGCCGGCCACATGTACTGGAGCTGGCGGGTTCAAGCCAGGCCAGAGCCTGCCAAACAACAATAACAACTACAACAAAAACATAGCTGGGCGTTGTGGCGAGCTCCTGCAGTCCCAGCCAGTTGGGAGGCTGAGGCAAGAGAATCGCTTAGAATCGCTTAAGCTCAAGAGTTTGAGGTTGCTGTAGCTTGACGCCACAGCACTCTGCCCAGGGTGACATAGTGAGACTCTGACTCAAAAAAACAAAAAACCCAATAAAACACAAAACAGTCAAGTGTTTGGATTTGGTCATTTAAAGATGAGAGTCCTGTTAGAAATTAAAATATGCCCAGCCTATAAGGGATGGAAGCAGAAATATAAGGAAACAAAAAAAAAAAATTAAGAATGGACAGGAAACTAGAGATAAGACATAAATGTGCTATCAGCCAAATTATGACACGACTTTTCCCCAGAGGCAAAAGTTGTTCACTCAATCAACAAGTATTTATTACGTGATTACAACATGTCGGTTCTAGTTCTAAGTGTCTGTTATTCTATTTTTGAAGAATGCCACCATGAAGATATTGATAAATCAAAAAAAATGTAAAACTAAAAACCAACTAAGTGCAGCCATTCCCGGAATCTCAGGTTTTAGATTCACGGAGCCAATCCGTTAATTCTACAGACATCACAAACCACAGGTATTATGGCCACTGCATAGATAATTTTTCTGTGAACCAGTTGCTTTCATCTAACTTGTGTGTGAAATTTTTCTACTCAATATTACTTCACCGCTAACAATAAACTGACCTATTTAAAGAATATTTACAATGATAGTGAGCCATGAAAAGAACAGAATTCAACTGTGAATCAAAAAAAAATCTCAGAACCAACGTTTCTAAAAAATGTAAAAATGGTCAGGAACATAAAATACAACATCGTAACCCATCATATCACAGCAGAAAACAGACACCTCCCATAACAGAGGGAGTGTGTCTGGGGAGCTGGATGGCACAGACCAGAGGGCAGGGCCAGGAGCAGAGTGCAGAGTCACAGGGTGAGCACATCACATCACAGCAGAAAATATCTGTCTCCCGTAACAGAGGGAGTGTGTCTGGGAGCTAGATGGTACTTGCCAGAGGACGGGCCAGGAGCACAGGAGCAGCGTCCACCCCACAGTCACGGGGTGAGGGCGGCGGCTCTGCGCTGGCTGGCCTCACCTGGAT
Organism: Perodicticus potto; assembly: GCA_963574655.1. Classification (NCBI taxonomy): domain Eukaryota; kingdom Metazoa; phylum Chordata; class Mammalia; order Primates; family Lorisidae; genus Perodicticus; species Perodicticus potto. The sequence goes on along the minus strand of CAUYRH010029175.1, from coordinate 1,784 downwards.
TCCCTGGGGCACCTGTGGGCACAGGACAGGGCCACGCTCACTGCACTCAGCAGTGCGCACCCCTTGGCAGAGGACAGGACTCTGCTTTCTGACTGTCTGGACAGGGAATGAACCTTCTAGTCAATGATGGCACAATCTACAATTACAGCACCTGAACTTGAACTTGCATCAGGACCTAACAGCCACCTGCTTCTTCCCTCTTCACCTTGACCCTATTTTCTAGACTGACTCTGACTTAAACATACTCTAAAGTTCCTAACAGATTTCCCCATTTCTTGGCTTCTAATTCCTAACTCAGCTCCTCTTGTCCCACAAAACTGATTCATTAGCCACGTTGGTAGTTTTGGGCCCGGACTTTGATCCAAAATTCAGACAGGCTGCCTTCTGGCTTCTTCCCGCCCTTGGTTTAGTCACATAACCATGTGCAATCTCCCTGAGAAGCGTCTTTGGGAAAGTCAAAAGCTCTTAAGAATACCTGAATCCCTGTTTTTGATAGAAACAATTATCTGTGTGACAGAAAAAAAAAAAAAAGAGGTGAAAAATGGATTATTCTCTTGACAAAAAAACCCTGTCTGCCTTTTAACCTCTTAGTTTAGAAGCAAAGGCTCAATTATTTAATGGACCCTCCAAGCAGTTTTGTGGAACAAGCCTGTGCACTTGTCAAAGAAACCATTGTCAGCACTTCAAACGTTCTATTAAATAGCACAGATAATATAAACTCACTTTAATCTTCTCAAAAATGTCTGCAACAAGAGTAAAAGAAAAAAATCCTTTTGCTCTTGATGTTACATTTTATAGGCGATCCTTTGTTTCTTTGCTGATTAAAAGGTTGGCTCTTTGCTTCCTTGCCAGTTTAATGAGGATTCTCTTAAAAGCCACTATCGTTTATGGAGAATATGCTTTACAAAGATGACCTAAAGGATTTTACCTCAAAGGCCTGAAAAGTCAGCCCCACGTGGTAACCCTCCAACACCGTTATTTTCCACAGACATTCTTTCATCGGGCGGTAGTCATCTGGATAATTAGGAGACTGTATCTGTCCTTCGTTTTTACGAATCTCACCTCCACAGATCGCTGAAGAAAGCAGAAATAAGCAAATAAATAAACCTAGACACAGCACTTTCCACTTTCTCATTTTCTTCTAAGGGAATATGTAAGCTCAGTTCCATTAGCTGAGCACACAAAGACCAGGTCACAACGATCAAAGCTGGCTGACTGCTCTGTTGCAGATACTTAGAAGGCAAAAAAACTTAAGTCACTCAACTATAAACATTAGGTAATAGTCAGCCAAGGAAAACATGATTTTAGTGACTGTTATGCCACACATTAACAAAAAAAGCATTTTAGTAATTTTTTTTTAACTGTTAAAAACCCTTAGCAATTTTGCACATTTCTTGTTTGTGAGTTTGTTCTGTGGGTCCCTGAACTGTTTCCTCCTTTGGTAAATTCGACTGCAGGTTAAAAAGCCCTCAGAAGAGAAGCTTCACCCAGAGTCTCCAGCAGCAAGAAGTGCCCCGTGCTCAGTGCCTGCACCCCCCACCCCGTGTCCCGTGCTCAGTGTCTGCACCCCCACCCCGTGTCCCGTGCTCAGTGCCTGCACCCCCCACCCTGTGTCCCGTGCTCAGTGTCTGCACCTCCCACCCCGTGTCCCGTGCTCAGTGCCTGCACCCCCCACCCAGTGTCCCGTGCTCAGTGGCTGCACCTCCCACCCCGGGGCCCCGGCTCAGTGCCTGCCACCCCCCCCCCCACGCCCCGGCTCAGTGCCAGCACCCACCCCCCCCCCA